>JAFVLL020033418.1:0-161466 GCA_021397915.2 Tor tambroides | reverse complement strand
AAAAAAAAAAAAAAAAAAAAAAGGTATTACAGGGTATACGGGAGAACATGATGTCTGGGTATACAGATAAATACAATGAAAAACTCACCTGTAAGGGCATGACCTCGTTGGTGACAAGAAAGAGAAGCAGATGGAAGTCTGAGACGATGTTCAGGAAGGAGGAGGAAGAAGAACACTGGGAAAGATACGTCGCTAAACTGTGGAAGTCCTGCACACACACACAAACAATTTTTAAGTCAATATTTCACAAGAACTGTACATTTGACCACAGTAAACAGAATTACAAAGAGTTTTATGCTCATGTTCACCAAGATGAGATGTCTCCAGATATGATACAGATCTAAAACATCATTCCTAGACTGAAGAGACTTATAACCAGGGGTGCACATAAGTGGTCCGCAGGTGCGTGACCAAAACTGTGATACTGTATAAGATTTATATTCGAACTGAAAGCATAAATCTAGGCTATCCGCTGACGTTTTCAAAGCACAATGCAAAACTGTGACAGTTCAGCTGATGCTCTTAAAATGGCAGTTCTAAACCCGGCAGCACATATACTTAATTGCCAGCAACCCACCAAAATAAAAGCTTGCTTGAAAATGATGAAAATTAATATTCAAGAAAAGTAGTAAATATTAGCATTTTATTTTTAAGTTTACAATAAGATAATTGTATTTTTATTTAATACTCCCTTGTTATTTTAAAATATAATAGTATTATCACACTTTATTATTTTATTTTAATAAACTAAATATTAACTACAAACTAACTAAATTATCATTACTATTATTATTTTTTTTATATACTTATTTTTAATGGGTCACACTATATGCAGTGTGAGGACCAAACCAAATCTCCAGGTGCTCTTATTAGAACCAGGCTGAAAAACTTGTGCACCCCTGATTATAACCCTAAATATGTACCTGGGTCTCTCCCAGAGCATCTCTGTTTTCGATGGGGAAGCGAAGAGTAGAGGAGAAAGTGAACACTGGGTCCTTTGGGAAAGTGGTGGTGATCTAAAAAACAGAGGGATAAATAGCAAAAATCAAAAAAAGACAAAGACAGCATTAACTTATTTTTAAGAGCATTAAATGGAGGAAAGCTCAATGGGTCAGTTAGGAATGGGCCATTTGTTTACAGCCAGCTTAATGCCATTTACCATAATTTTGACAAGGTTCTCTACTGGGTCTTAAATACCAGCAATCCACTTATGCCTTGGCATCAAAGAGGACAAGATCTATAACTAGTATAAAAACGACTTCCCAACACCATTGGATTTTTGACTAGGACATGTAGGCTGAAGGTCTAGATCTGATCAGTGCAAAAGTATGTGGTTGTAATAACATGACAACTACTCACGTCAATGATCAAGTACTCCACTGGCAGTGGTCGGGCTAAATATGTGATGTCATTGCCGAATTTGTCTTTGTCCTGGAGGTGAAGAAAAACATTGGAAAATGTGAACATTTTCATGCCTTACTGACAACTAATCCCAAGCATTCCTGTGGAAGAAGTGACACTGATAATATTGTTTATGCCCAAAGCAATAGAAATATTAACTTTCATTCCTACATGCTCACGTAAAAAAAAGCTCAGACTGTTCAGAAACATCAGTCAAACCCGGCAAGTGATATGATCATGGTTACAGTTACATGCTGGAACAGAAATGAGAAAATGTACACTTCTGTTTAAAAGTTCAGGGTCAGTAAGATTTTTTTCAAAGAATGTAATACTTTTATTCAGCAAAGTTGGCATTAAACTGATCAAAAGTGATTATTACAAAATTTAAATAAATGCTGTTCTTTTGAGATTTCTATTCATTATACAATATATTTATTTATTTATTTTAAGCAGCACAAGCATTTTCAACATTAATATTAACAGCAAGAAATTTTTCTTGAGCACCAAATCAGAATTAATCAAATTAGAATGATTTCTGATGGATCAAGTCACACTGAAGACTGAAGTAATTTAGCTTTACCAACAGAAATTTTACATTTTAAAATATATTAAAATAGAAACAGTTTTTTTTTTAATCATAATAATATTTCACAACATTAATGTTGTTTTTACTGTATTTTTGATCAAATAAATGCAGACTTGGTGAGCATAAGATACTTCTTACCAACCTCAAATGTTTGAATGGTAGTGTATGTGCATGCATCCTAAGCATCTGTCTTTAGTACCATGCTGTGTGACTGATTATCTGTAGGGAGTGTTTTTAGTCCAGTACCTTATAGAAGACATCGGGGATGTATTGCTCTGTGCTGGACTCTTTGGCATAGCCCAGCTCAGGAGCATCTCTGCAAGGCAGTAGACATTCATCCCTCACCAGAGCCATGCACTGATTGGACACTTGATACCCCTCAAAGTGCACCTGGTTATCGGGACCACCTGTCAACGCACATAAAAAGCTAGTCAAATCCATGCTCCATTTTTTCAGGATAGTATATTTTCTTTTAGCACTAAAGCTGTTACGTTTTTCTGGGTACCAGTACAATATTCTGTCATGAGACTGATTTATCGGCCTTGAACTACCACACAGGCTTCTAACACAACCAAATGCCTTAATTTATCATCACACTTTAGTTAACCGAACAGCAGCAGAAAATCTTGCACAAAGGAGGAAGCTGCATACCTGTTGCCACCACTGTAAAAAACTTGGATCCAAAATGGCCATCCGGGGAAAGCCGACAAGCGTTGGCATGTTGGTTCTGGAAGTGTCCGGCTGTGATGCACTCCTCCGCACTCAAGAAGTATGAATCCTAGACAGGTGACACAAATTCACTGGTTAATGACGATATTAGAACACACATTGTAGTTAGTCAAATGCTCATTCATTTCATTTGCCAATTGACCTTGTTTCTGGTGTAGCGGACGGTGCCTATCCTGGTGTCCTCTGACAGAAGATCTGTGAAAATCCACCCCACCTAAAAAAAAAAAATAGCCAATATTACTAATTAAAAACAGCTTTACATTTTCTGTGGGACAAAACTACACCACATGCTCAGGCAATAACAAGGGTCATGACTGATCAGGTCACCAGACAGAATTTTGAAAGTATCATAAGGAAGCCATAGAGGTGTGAAGAGAAAGGAACTCTAAGAATCCCATCAGAGAGCCTCATGGGATGGATAACTATACACTACGTATGGCAGATCTACACTAGAACCATACAGCCCCCTGCCTCAACAGGTAAATATGTATAGATAATTTATATATTCTTTTATAAACTACCATTTACTTATCCCATGCAAGCCCCCAGTTTTTAAAAGGCATGGAATGAGACTCACCTTCCGCAGGCCCAGTTTTGCAGCAATCTCCTCAACTGCTTCTGCTTTGGGATCTTCAATCAACTCCAAGCTGTTCTGGGTTCCAATCTGAGTCAAACCACACAGGTGGAAAGGAAGAGAACACAAATCAGCAAAACAATACTTGCCTTTTTTTTTTCTTTTTTTTTTTTTAAATCAAATGGTTCTATACATGCATGCTGCATAAGAAACTACAGCAATGTAGTTTATACAAAACAATTTGGATTAAATGGTAGACATGGTCAGTGAGCTCTAACATTCTATTCCTGATCATATTTTCACATTGGTTTGAATTAAATAAATTACATCCATTAATATGAATTAAAACCTCTGGAATTAAGGCTTTCAGTTATTTATTATTATTTTATTTTCATTGCCACTCCTAGTTTCCTTAAATAATGTTTGAAAGAGCAGTTTTGTCATTTTAGCAGAAACAACAGAAATATCTTCTGAAACAAGGGCCTTGGAATAAAAAAAAAGTGAGAACTGCTGCCCTAAATGTTAGTCTTCTATTGCCCTCTTGTGTCTATCTGGTATCAATGCTTAAAGAATAAAAGCTTAGAGAATCAAAGTCACTCAAAGTAATGAAAACGCTATTGTTTTATTTGCTCTAAAAATGCTGGGTCGCTGATTGTGTCAGACCTGAGTCTCTCACCTGAGGAGGTTCATAAATGGCGGCAACCTCTGCTCGAATGCCGAGAGGGATGTCTTTGTGCTCGGTGTAGCGTCCATACAGGTACCCCATCCGCTGGTTACCCGTCTTCCTCCAGAAGTCGAGGAAACGGTCAGCAATGGTGTGATTCTCAAACATGATGTTGTCCACGTGTCGATATTTCTGCAGTTTCAACAGATCAAAACATAAACAGAAATATGACACTGCCCCTCAGGGAGTGCTCATTTACATGCCCGAGCAGGAAACAGAGAAGCAGCGGGTTCATTTTTAAAGCAAGAAATTGATTAGTGAACAGTTTGTCTGTATGTAATGTAAGAGTTAGATGAAAGTAAAGATGTTTATGATACAGACTGAGAGGAGCTGTGTACCTGTCTGTTGAGAGTGATGGCGCTGGGTTGGCACTTGGTACAGATGCCCTCTGGCCAGGGAGGATGCCCCTCACAGCCAGATTTAATCTTACAACTAATATTCTCAAGTGCCACAAACTTCCCCCTGAGAGACAGGAAAACTTCATTAAATCACTCTATTCCCACAACCTTATTTAAGTGAGAGTAGAGAGCTCTCAAAAGCACTAACTTGTCTGCTCCACCAGTGAGTTTCCGGATGTAGGCGTGAAAGGACATGTGCTTGACCGGTGGGTCGAGGTGGTTCAGATAGTCTTCATCAAAAGGCTATTAAAACAGAAAATGAAAGATGAAATGGTAACTTTGTACTTTTGTGCCATGTATTTTTTAGAAAATAACTCTTTCAGATCTAGAAAATCAACCTTTTAAACATCTCTCACATAACCACGTTTTCAGAGACTGTGTATAAATAAAAATGATAGCTGTTGAGGGAACAAATTTTTTAAAAAAGTCTATATTTTCAACTTGATTTTTAGCTGTATTAGCTTATTTGAAATCATTTTAAGTCTTGAGAGTTTGCTGAGATGCCTGGGTTAGACCCGTCTTCCCATCAGTATTCTTGTGTTCCAAGGGGAGGATCACAAGTTCTTACCTCTAAAGGTACGCAGTGCACACATTTCCCCATGGGACCATGCCGGCACCTGAGAAACAATGACAAAGAATGCCTTAAAAACGCATAAAAATATGTCTTGAATACACTGTAGTTCTTATATTCCAATGAATTATTCAGTAGGTTGCATAATGCAGTACCTCCAAAGTGTGGCATGAAAATAACTTCAAAAATCGACCAGGTTTTGGGAGTATATGCTATTTTCCAATGCATTGCAGAAAGTGAGGCAGACTTACAGCTGGGGGTCTCTGTTTCTGTAGATCTTTCCCTCCTGTTTTGACAGATACTGGTCAATCTCGTCCTCTTGGATCTGTGGTGCTGAGTGTGAGCGGGATAAGGAAGATGATGATGAAGAAGATGAAGGGAAGGAAGGGTAGGAAGAAGAAGTGTGAGGCTGAGCTGTGTCCATGTTCTCACTGGAGGGCCCAGCTGAGGATGGGAAAAGAAAGAGCATGTCGCCATGCCTAAAAAACAGAGAAAAACAACTCAGTTATGTTTATGCATGTAAAATGCTCTTACCAAGACACAAGCCCACATGCGCACAACTGAGTAAACCCAATCTCTCATAACGGCACACTTACTTGATTTTCAGCAGACTGAGGGTCTTGTTCTGTGACAGGATCTCTCCAGTCTTATTCCGGTTCAGGTAGACAGAGAAACCATTTGAACTGAAGCCAAACTCTTTGGCAACCTGGAAAGAAGGTAGAAAAGAATGTCAAAAGAAGCTGACAGGTCTTTCATTTGGTTCCTGGAAATGATGGATTTTACATTATTGCTGCAATTGGACATTCCTTGTCTATTTGTCTTATCCCTGTCTTGGAGCCTCCACTAATAATAAGCTTTTAAAATGAGGATATGCTAAATAATACAGACATTCAAAATGTGTAACGACTGTCTGCCTTTCAGAGATTGCTCAGATGAGTGATGACTGCAGGACTGTGAGTCTCTAAAGCTGTGGAGTTCAAATTCAATAAGCTCTAATGAGGTTATGAGAGTAGAGTGCATGAGAGAAAGAGGAGAAGAAAGTATTTGAGATGATGATGCAAGAAAAAAAAAAAGATTATACACTCCTCATTTTCAAATACTTTATACATACAGACATATATAATGGAAAACTCCATTAATCAATTAATAAGCTACTGAATCTAGTAGTGGAACGTCTACTAGTGGAATTTACCCAGGAAACCAATGTGAATACTCAAGATATCTAGTTTACTTGCTATTAAGTGCCTCAAACAAAACCTTGAGTATTTTTCAAAGATGTGATGCCACTAACATAGCAAATCCAGTCCTTAAATTCTTCATCTAAAGCACTTATTACACTCGGTTATAACTCATTTCGTAGGACACTTGTCCAAAGTGAACTCATTCGTAGCTTGACAGGCTGTTCCAAATCCAAACTAGATATAATCCACTATCAGGTGGTTCTGATAACAAGATAATTGAGAACAGTACTCTAAAAAAGTGCAGTCTCAGAAACAAATTGATCCATCACATCCAAATGACTGTCCATTAGGCAACCGAAAACCCAGTAGAAGACTGATATCTTTACTAATCCAATCACCAAAAGCTTTTACTGGTCACTCGGGGCACTATGTCTTAAATTTTACTTTTAACTGTAACATACTACCCTGTTAATAACATATTCAACATGGATGCCTTTTAGAAAATGCAGTGTGCACTTCTTTTAATCCAAGCACCAGCACACAAAATGAACAAGCACACATTTTTCAAAGCTAGAGCCCTCGACTTCTCTCTGTCTCTTTCCTGCAATTTAATCCCAAAATCAAACGGTGAGATGGTCTCAACTGAAAACCGGCTCACTCTCCACCTTCCTGCTGAGAGACATGAATCTTTAATGGGCCCTGCAGTGTCTACATCAGGCAAACACAAACCCTCTGCCCATCTCAAAAGAGCCTGCAGCACCTTCAACTACCAACATCCTCAATGACTTCGATTATAATACAATTTACCCTATCAAATGACATAATGGTCAAAGATACTTAACTTTTTTTTCTGGACTTTTTTTTTTGAATATTGATTACCTATTACTACTTTTCTACTAAATATACAACTAGTCAGACCTAGAAACAGAATTATGAAATATATCAATTTTTAGATAACAAATAAAAATAGGAATAAACTATAAGGGTCCTACATTTTGGTCACTTTCAATGGGATTTTAGCTCCAAGCCCTGGTTCATTCTTGACTTTGCTGCAAGCACACCGCCCATCAAGCTTTGTGCCACAGCAGAAATGCATGTCACTGCAGCCCACATCTGTGAGACTGCAGCGTATGGACACAGGTCTCCTTTTTCAGAGCTGCCTCATTAATAAATCAACATTCAGCACTCAGCAGGAACAGGAGTCTGCACTGCCACTTTATGACTCACAGGATCGGATGCTGTGCTTTTGTTGTAGTGTTATTCTCAGCTTCTTTACAGACAGACTATGAATATCACCACTGCATAAGTGCAGAGGCATGACAATGGATAATATCTGGGGTGAATAGTAACACCTACTCTGACATAACTATAGTTAAGGGTGAGCAAATTAATTTGACAATATATTTAATACTTATTCTATGAGTTTGCTACATGATTTTGCTTATGATTTTTTCTTCTTGCACGAGAATCTTCTTGCACTAAACTATTTTTAATCTGCTTAGATTCAAAGGTTGTTTGATAAATGTTATATTCCATTTTTTGCGGAAATAGATATATTATATGCTACCGTTTAAAAGTTTGAGGTTGGTAAAAAAAAAAAAAAAAAGTATGTTTTTGAAAGCCTCTTATGCTCACCAAGGCTGCACCAAATCGGGGAAAACAGTAATATTGTGAAACAATTATAATTTAAAATATTTGTTTTGTATTTTAATTTTTAAATGTTAATTTAAAAATGTAATTTATTCACGTGATAGAAAAGCCATCATCCTTCAGAAATCACTCTAATATGCCGATTTGGCAAACAAGAAACATTTCTTATCATTATCAATTTGTTGAAAACAGTTGTGCTGGTTAATAATTTTGTGGAAACGGTGATACTTTTTTCAGGATTCTTTGATGTATAGAAAGTTAAAAAGTACAGCATTTATGTGAAAGAAATCTTTTGCAATGTTACAAATGTCTTTAATGTTTTTTTAAATTAAATGCTTCCTCTCTGATATATATATATATATATATATATATATGACCCTGGACCACAACAACCAGTCATAAGTGTCAATTTTTTTTTGGAAAGTGAGATTGCAGAAGTTTACATCATCTGAATAAATAAGCTTTCCATTGATGTATGGTTTGTTAGGATAGGACAATATTTGGCCGAGATACAGTTATTTGAAAATCTGGAATCTGAGGGTGCAAAAAAAATCTAAATACTGAGAAAATTGCCTTTAAAGTTGTCCAAATGATGTTCTTAGCAATGCATATTACTGATGAAAAATTAAGTTTTGATATATTTACGGTAGGAACATGATCTTTACTTAATATCCTAATGATTAAAAGAAAAAATGATAATTTTGACCAATATATGTATTGACCAATGTATTTTTGGCTATTGCTACAAATGTACCCATGCTACTTAAGACTGGTTTTGTGATCCAGGGTCACACATATTTATATATATATATATATATATATATATATATATATATATATATATACACATACTGTCATTAAAATGTTTTAAAGGAGATAATTCTACAATTACTACAACAAGTAGTGAGGTGCCTTATACCTTCTTGAGAAAAGCTGCAGCTGTCTCACGCTTTGTTGAGGTGATTTTTTTCATTCCCTCTGGAGACTGGACACGGATGATCTGTCAATGAATAAACACAAGGGAAGTGAAAGTAAGTTTATGGTTACTACAACAGGTATGTCTGTTGTTTAATCATATGCTTGTTTCTCACACAGATCTAGCACAGAATTACTCATACAGAAAAGCTACAAGTTAAATCGAGACGAGAGCTCAACTACAAATCAGCAAAACAAGCCAGTATGAATAAGGAAAAACAGGTGGTTGGAGGGCAAACCATTGACATTTGACACTCAATAAACTGCAGCAGAGGGTATGCCTGCCACACGAATCCATGTCCGAACACCTCACTGAATGACATATTATATTAACACAGAACTACACTCATGCTCTCGCTGCTTTTTCTTAATACAAAAACCAAAGCAAAACATCATCTGCTATTCAAAGCAATTTATTAAGTTACTATGAGAGGCACGGAAGCTAAACAATCATATTACCTTCTATTTTAATATCTCAGCTATTTATTAAGATGAAATTCAGTATCTAGACTTTAATAAGTAGTTGACATGAAGACAAGATGTGTCACTGCATCAACCTGTGCCAAGCCAAATAAAGTCCACCACAGCAGAAATAATAAACCTCGGCTGTAAATCATAAGGTAAATAAGTCGGAGGAGTTGTAAACACACACATAAATGTTGTTTTCAGTATTCAGTGCGTTTCTGGACGATTCTGGTTGAGCCTGATCATTAGCATTATGCTACCAATTCTGCTGCCTCATCACTGGATGACAGACTTCACTCAAACTGCCTATATACACACACGCAGGCTGACACTTACTATGCTTTCCGCCATGTTGATGGGATGAACCGTCCCTCTTGATGTCGCTGAAATGAGACTTTACGTATTTTAATATCACTGTTTATATGATCTGCTCGGACCTATGCAGCGATGCCAAACTCACAGAGCCGGTGCTACATCTATATGAGTCCGGGCTATGACGGCATCCTGCTTAACGTCACCGGATAGAAACAAAGAGTTAAATGTTGTATTCCTGTATATGTCAGTTTATTTTTAGAGATTGCATGTATTGTTTTATTTCATGCTATTTTTTTATAAACAAGAAATTACAAACAGCAACAAAAACTTTATTTTTTTCTTTATTTTGAATTATATACATAGTTTTTTTTGCTGTAGAATTTTCCATCTAAAGATTATGCAGATGCGTTGCATCCATATATTTTCTTCTGACATCTTATTTATACTGTATTTTAACCTGTTTCTCGTTGTTGTTTTTGTTGTTGCTGCTGTTTCTTCACTTGCATGCTTATTTGTGGTGGAACTGTCTATCCAGAAGTTATCCTGAGGTCTTAAGATAACCTCTATAATATATTTTGCTTATATAATGTATATGTTATATAGCCACACTGTTTTACACTGCATCCAATACCAAGTACAGGTAGAAGTAGAAATGAAAACTACTCTCTGAACAAATAAAATATTTCAGCAATGACTTTAACTATATTTTATACAAGTTTATATATTTCATTCAACAGGTGGAAGCTGATTCTTTAAATATTAGCTAAAGCATTACATTTGAAAAAAGTAAAAAACTACATTTTATACAAGTTTATATATTTCATTCAACAATTGGAAGCTGATTCTTTAAATATTAGCTAAAGCATTACATTTGAAAAAAAGTAAAAAACTATATTTTATACAAGTTTATATATTTCATTCAACAAGTGGAAGCTGATTCTTTAAATATTAGCTAAAGCATTACATTTGAAAAAAAAGTAAAAAACTATATTTTATACAAGTTTATATATTTCATTCAACAGGTGGAAGCTGATTCTTTAAATATTAGCTAAAGCATTACATTTGAAAAAAAAGTAAAAAACTATATTTTATACAAGTTTATATATTTCATTCAACAGGTGGAAGCTGATTCTTTAAATATTAGCTAAAGCATTACATTTGAAAAAAAAGTAAAAAAAGTTATCCTTGTAGTCTTAACTGACTATATTTGAACGTTATAATATTATTAAAAACAATGTTTCAGCTCTGTTTTTTTTTTCATTTCTCAACTTACTGAATGTAATAATATCAGAAACATGAAAAACAAGCACTTTTTTTCTCTTTTTTTCAAGCTTTATTTTGATCTCATCCTGTAGAGAGAAATCTTCACTTTTGTCACTGATGTTGTCAATCCTCAAACATGCCCTCAAAATGGATGCATGTTCAGCCTGAAACCCTATATCTCCAAAATATAGGCCTAAACAACACAGTAGAACTTCACTCAGTACTTAAGGATTCAGGAGGACATATAATCCTAACACATATAAAGGATATGTGCAAAAATTAACGTATGTTCATGCTTGTGCAAACCACATCTTTTCATAGAATTTACTTTGGTTATATAATTTATATTTGGATACATGAGGATCTGACTGTGTGGTAAATGGGCTTTTTTCACTAAATGAAAAACCTAGAATGTGCCTAAACTAATGGATGAACAAATGAATGAATGAACATTAACAAAATAGTGAAAGATAGAGCATGCAACAAACATAAACATAGGGAAATAAACATACTTGACACAATGCCAATAAAGTGAAAGAAACTCATAAATCTATGAAAGATACAGGACATTTAAATGAATAGATTAAAGTATTATGAATCATATTTTACAATGAAATATACAAATGGAAAAGTAATGAATGAATACATTAGATAGAAGTGATAATGGGACACAATGATAAAAAGGAATGTGATGATGATGATGATGATGATGATGACACATGATGGCGATGAAAAACGAAATAACTACACAAAATGATCACGGATGAAAGAAACACAAGACATGACAGCCCTAACGGTCACCTGAGAGACTTTCTGAAACCGAGAATTATAGCCAAAAAGGAAATCGTGGCAGTATGTGTGCTAACATGCATTGAATGAGGGGTTTGCAAAGCACAAAGAAAATATTCTATTAAAAAATGAATGGTTCCTTAGGATATCCTTACACAGAATACACAAAAATTAAAAAAGTACAAGGGGGTGAAAAGGTTGCAACTTTAAAATCTGCATTTATTACCCAATGGGGAAATAGTGGGATGAAATGAAGTTTTGGGACTCTAATGTCGGCCAACAGGGTGTTTCATCTCTACAGGACTTCGATCTTTTCTTATGAACTCGGCGAAGGTGGAGAGAGGAGGCACCGAGGCACGTGAAACGAGAAGCCATTCATTTCACGGGCACGTGTCTTGCTTTTACTCACTCTGAGGCTGTCTTACTTGCGTATGTTTCGTGTTCCAGAAAAAAGAGGGAGGGAGAGTAGAAAAAGAAGAAGAGAGCAAAGAAAAAGAGCAGCAGTTTTTCTAGGCAAACAGAACGCGATCTGACGAGATCATATAGACTTTTCTGTTCTATAGTTTGAGCAGAACAAGTTCTTGGACTGCAAGAAAGAAAAGAAACCGGAGAGATGGACAGTCGGATAGATGTTTTTTTTTACTTGATGTTGATTTTTCTTAGTTTTTCCATTTTTATAAATGTTGCTGTTTTTGGTGTTTATTCTGTTATAAAAGTCGGAATGGTCCACTTGGAGACGATGGCCAGGATGGAAGCAGGTGGTTTGGAGATCACGACTGGAAAGGGTCTAAATTGCACAGAGGATGATGGGAAGGTAATGGGCTCAGATGATACCATACTGAGCCAGCTCGTGAAGCTCCAGATGGTTGAAGGCCTCCCAGGGGCAGATGACAGTGATGTCTGTTGGTAGAAACACAGCAACATGAGCTCATCTATCAATCAAAGGGTTAACTTAAGCAGCTTGAAGGCCAGCTAGCATTCAGGTCTGTTTAATCACAGTGATGTCATAAGATATCATATAGGATGTTTGATGATGCTCAATATGAGAGGCTTGTCTGAAATGCATGCCCTGTCTGATCAGACTAATCATATCGGACAAGGTCAGCTTAGAATAGATGGTAGGTGATGTTGTCACGAGGGCAAAACACGTGAGGAGAAATGCAGATTACACTTACCAGTGCCTAAACCTTCCATGCCAGGGATGTCGTCTCCGAAACTATCAAAAGAATAAAATAAAATAATATAAAATAACATAAAATGAAATAATAAAATGGGATAATAAAATAAAAATAGATGTTAAATTCAATTAGATAACCATTTTAAAATACATTATATTTTTAGAACAGTCATGTTGCAGAATTATTGAATATGCACAGTTTTAATTATTCTTAATAAAGCATGACTGAAGTGTGGAATATCACAAATCCATTATCATAAAGATTTTACTTTATGATTTTACTGTCTAACTTACCCTTGGATACCCTTCTTTGGTGGTTTGCTCTTGAACTGGCGAGTCTGCCTCTGCTTGAACTTAGGTGGTCCTTTGCGTGGTGTGGCGGGACCACCGGTGACACGGGTGGCTGATTTGATCTCTGGTTTGGGCGGCTCAAGATTCATGGCTGATGGTCACTGTTGGTCACTTTTCTTTGAATTCGCTCCCCGTGATGTAGTGCTAAAGTAAATACATCAGAAAGACTGGAGTGAGTTTATAGTTCACACCCAATGACATATTGATTTTTCAATGAAATGGATTTTTCTTTGTGACACATAAAAACATAGATTTTTAAATTTAAATACAGGAAGACAGTTACAGCAATTGCAAGGTCAAACCGACACCTAATGAATATCTATGGCAGCCACCCCAGACTGAGAAAACGATACCCATAATCCTCTTACTGACGAGTAATAGCCAAATCCGAATACATATTCCACTGTAACTGAATGTCTAACATGGCCCGTGCTCCCAGAAAAGAGCTCAGGGAATGTCTAATGGGTAGGGTGACCCATTTTGTGTAATCCAGAGCTTGGATTAATAAATGTCCCCCATCCCAATGGTGGCAATCTGCACTTGGGTTAATCTTATTAAAGCAGGGATAACACCAAACATGCTGAGCAAACAGAAAAGATAAGAGTCAAAATATGACCTTCAGGTATATTCCTCAAAGATTAATGGGAATGGACAATGGCAATGGTGCCTGTTGCACAATTGTTGTTTACTGCTCTTTCATTCTTGGAAATACAATAATGAATTCTATTAACATCATATTCATATTAACATTATATTTATATTTATTTATATTTAATTTTCATAAAAAAGGTTTTAAACAACATACATGCATAAATTAAATGTTAAAGATAAATCTTCAGTGGATAATGTGTGTGTATACAATATAGTGTGTGTGTGTGTGTGTGTGTATAAACAATACTACTACAATACAACAATTCTTAAACACAATATTAAACACATTTTAATACAATTTTACACATAAAAATAATCCATTTATCATGAATTGAAATTGTTCAACTGAAAGTTTTGATATTTTACAGAGATATTGTATAAAAATAATTATACAACTTTCTCAAATATTCTGTTGTTATGAAAAATGATCACTAAACTGTATAAATGACTTATCCCAGGCAACCTTGTGTGTATGTTATATGAATCTATGGTCCATTTCTTCTATTTCATACTATTCAATAAGTACCCATATAATAAGTGGCATGGTGTACAGTCAAGACCCATAATACCTTACAGTATAATGACATTTTGACACATTGTTACAAATTATTATTATGAAATAACTCATTCCATATGGATAATTAAATGTTTAAAGGCTGTACTCACTGGTTTGTTGATTGACAGGCTGTTGACTGGGTGCAGCTGCACCGTTTCTTATGGATGTCTCTCCTGTGGAGGAGTGGATGTCAACGCTCGGCTTTCTTTGCGAGCGGTGCAGGGGTTACAGGTCTTTTATACTCCCCGGCCCCCTCAGCAGATTAGGAGAGGGACGCCTCCCGCCCCTGATCCCCTCGACTGCAGATGATCACAATACAGATGTATGCATTAATGTGCATTTGAGGAACACCATGTGCTTTTAGCAATTTATATAATATAAACGTTATATCCTATTATATCCTTTAATAGAGTCCTATCCATAATAAATTGCATATACAGTGGCCTCAAACAGTATTTGGACAATTAAATATTATTGCACTTGATGAGGCCACTTTTTATAGGCCTGGTTTTGATAAAATTCTAATCTGATTTTGGATCAACCAAAAGCGGTATGGAAGGTTCTCTGAGGTGTTTAGCTTGTTTAACAGAAACAAATGTTCTAAAAATATATATGATGTTTCTAAGCTCATTCTGCATTAATGTAGTGCTTGCAGAATTTACTTGATGTTAGAGGAGAATAATTATGAATATGTGAAAAAAAAAACAATGAAAGGCAACAAACAGGAATCTTTCCAGAAGGATTCTAGACTAGGCTAATTCTGTTTGAGATGGGATTTGCTGATTGAATAACACCGGATATTATAGTGGAAATATCTAGAAACGGATGATAAACAGTGTTTAACAGATCCTCTAGAGCTTCTTTGTTCAGCACCTTTCATTGTATCATTGTTATGCAACAGGCCCACATCCATGGGGGTCTGTTACATTATCCAGTGGAGTTCATTAGCGACTCATCCTGCAGTCTTCAGCAGAACCACTCCAGCCAACACATCAGCCCAAATCACTGTTTCGCACATGCTGTATTTTGAGACTGCCTTCAGAACAGCACAAAAACAATTACTGCAAAGACACTAGATTAAGGGTTGGAGGTTTAATTAGTTGATTACATGGTCTAGATCTGTGGTCAGGATTACTTAGCTTCATTAAGGCATCTGGCCATCTGTATTGCTCTATTGATAATGAGAGTCTTTGTTATTGACAAGCTGTTGTCAGTTAAATAATATGAAATCTGTGATTAGGATTAACTAGAGCTCAAAAGTCCTTTGTTCTACATTACTATGGGTGAGTAAATCTAGTTAGTTTTCATCTGCAGAACACAACATTTTGCAAAACATCTCTCTAGATGTTTTCTGTCCTCATAATCATAAAATATGTATATAAAATCTTTGTAACAGGAAAAATTAAATGTGTTAATGTGTCTAAAAAGGGATTTATGGGTCACTGGGTGCTCATACTTGTCTTTGGGTCAGAATGTGGCCCCACAACCTCAGTGCAAGGTCATGAGGTCGAACATGCCCCTTGTTCCGTCTGTGGTTAATGAGATATGAATATTCACTGAAGAGGCACAACAGAGGAATCGATCGATTATACAAAGCCAGTGGGTTACTGGGGTCCATGTGCTCTAACAATTGATAACTAGCTTGTGAGATTACTGTGATGACCCAGCTCAAATAATAAACACGTGACCAAACTCTTATAATTGCTAGTTATCTGAACCATTCAACCAATCATATAAATGACACTTTGATTTGATGTCAAAAATGTTTTATTAGTGAACAAATACTAGTACACATATATAATATGCACATTTGTATGAACTGATCAATTCCTCTCTCTCTCTCTCTCTTTAAGATCTGTGTAATGCATTATGTATAGTATTAGTATTTGTTACAGTATTATTAGTTTTTAACAAACTTTAAAAATCTTAAAAATAGCAAATACTAATATATATAATGTAATAATATAATATAATATAATATAATACACACACATATACAGTGCTGCTTGAAAGTTTGTGAACCCCTTGCAGAATCTGTGAAAATGTGAGTAATTTTAACAAAATAAGAGAGATCATACAAAATGCGTGTTATTTTTTTTATTTAGTACTGTCCTGAGTAAGATATTTTACATAAAATATGTTTACATATAGTCCACAAGACAAAATAAATAGCTGAAATGATTAAAATAACCCCCTGCAAAAGTATGTGAACCCTTGGTTCTTAATACTTTGTGTGGTTACCTGGATGAGCTACGACTGTTTTTTTGTTTTGTGATGGTTGTTCATGAGTCCCTTGTTTGTTCTGAATAGTTAAACTGAGCTCTGTTCTTCAGAAAAATCCTCCATGTCCAGCAGATTCCTCAGTTTTCCAGCATCTTTTGCATATTTGAACCCTTTCCAGCAGTGACTGTAGATTTTGAGATCCATCTTTTCACACTGAGGACAACTGAGGGACTCAAACACAACTATTAAAAAAGGTTCAAATATTCACTGATGCTCCTGAATGAAATACAATGCTACATTAAGAGCTGGGGGGTGAAAACTTTTGAACAGGACGAAGATGTCCAAATTTTTCTTATTTTGTAGAAATGTAATTTTTTATCTTGATCTTCAAATTCAAAAAGTTTTCACCCCCCAGCTCTTAATGCATTGTATTTCCTTCAGGAGCATCAGTGAATGTTTGAACCTTTTTTAATAGCTGTGTTTGAGTCCCTCAATTGTCCTCAGTGTGAAAAGATGGATCTCAAAATCTATAGTCAGATTCGTATAGTCGTAGATCATCCGGGTAACCACACACAGTATTAAGAACCAAGGGTTCACAAACTTTTGCTGGGGGTTATTTTAATCATTTCAGCTATTTTTTTTTTTTTGTCTTGTGGACTACATGTAAACATCTTTTATGTAAAATATCTTACTCAGGACAGTACTAAATAAAAAGTAACATGCATTTTGTATGATCTCTCTTATTTTGTTAAAATTACTCACATTTTCACAGATTCTGCAAGGGGTTCACAAACTTTCAAGCAGCACTGTATATAAAATATATATTTACAGTTTTATTTGTTTTTAATACACAGAAATCTAGAATTTAAAATCTTAAAAATAACAAATACTAGTATACATATTTAACATAATATACACATTTTGATTGATTCCTCTGTCTCTCTCTATATATTTATATATACAAAATGTGTGCGTGTGTGTATAATGTATAGTATATTAGTATTTGTTACAGAATTATTCATTTTTAACATACACTTTTAACATAAATCTGAAATTCAAAGCTTTAAAAATCTTAAAAATAACAAATACTATTATTTATAATATAATATAATATCATAAACACACATACATACTACATACATATTTTATTCGTATAACAGAGGAATTGTTTTATGTTTGTGTGCTCAATTCTCCTCAAAGTTGAAGAGGAAGAAAACATTTCAAACTTCACTGTCATTAATGACCTCCATGAATCAAGTGTCACACTGTCTTCTGTACATCTTGTCCTCTGAATATCTAACCACTATTCACGTCATTCAACACAAATCCTTCAAGCAGCTGGATCACAGCTCTGCTCTCAGGCCTCGGCACGGCACGCGGCATCAAGCCCTCATATGCTGACTCACGGGTACTCAGATCAGGATGACTGTCGTCAAAGAAACCACTCATACAATTGCCGGTGTCCATGATCAATCTATGCTGCTAGGCAACCCTGATGACTATTCAGAGCCAGCCAATGTGGGTTCTAATGCCACAAGAGCTGATCAGAGAGGGAAACATTATGATCCTGTGTCATTATAATCAGCATTTGGGTACAGTTATTGTTTAGAAGAATTTAGATGTGAATCTATTTATAGAGATTGACTCATAAGCTTACTAAGTCATCATAAAGGCTTTTTTGGTCAGTACCTCTCCATGGAAGTATATTGACATTGACACACACACACACACACACACACACAGATTTTAATGTTGATAATAACAAAAAATGTGAAGTTGAGCACCAAACCATATTAAAATGACTTCTGAAAGATCACGTGACACTGAAGACTGGGGTAACATTTACATTTATTAATTACAAAAACAAGTAATATAAAAATAAATTACATATATTAAAACAAAAAACAAACAAAACATATATTAACACTGTAAAAACATTTCACAATATTACTATATATATATATATATATACACACACACACATATATATTTTTTCCAAATTCCAACAAGAGACTTCTTTTAAAAACATTTCAAAATTTTAAAAAAAATGGCCTTGTTTTATTGCAAACAAAATTCATTTTTTCCTTCAAAATAACTTAATAGTTACACATAGCACATTAAAAAAAGTGATAAATAAGAAATTGGTGATAAATAAGAAAAAGTGATAACACTCTCCCTTAATATACTAAATGACAAAGCTTATCTATAAATACATAACATTTTATATATTTTTTCAAAATATTAAAGAAAAAACATGTTTTTTTAGATAAAGTCATATCATGGGTGTAGTCTGTAAGCCAGTGTAGTCAGTTCTGTAGGTCAGTAAGATTGAACATAATTCAATTTTATATGTATATTTCCATTATAACAAACTGTACTGAATTCTGTGAAGAGTACTAAAAGAAAAAAATGCCATAATCTCATCAAATTGTTGTTTTCAAAACTATACTATCAAGAAATTGAAAAAAAAAAAACTGAATTAAAACAGCTGCATGCATTACGATAATGAGGATTTTGGGGAAAGTGCTAATTGTAATGAAAAAAAAAATGGAAAAAATGTTTATGTTCCTAGAATTAAGGTTTAAAGTTTTTTTTTGCAATATACATACATATTTTTCCTTTTGATTTTGGGGTGAAATATGACCCGGATGTGTTTTTGACAAACTCACCCATTAAAAATGTGCAAATAGTTGCTGCTATGAAACTCTGAATTCAATCTGCTCTCAGTGAATTTCCACCCAAGTTCACTAACATCAAGACTTCTTCAGTAACTTGATCTCCATTTTAAGATAAGCCTTCAGGTTGTCATCGAGAACGTTCTCCTCAATGGCTGCCAGAGCTCTGTCTCCTCCATCGCTGTAATATTTCAGCAGTTTTTCAGCATGTTCGATCCACACACAGTTATGGCAGCCGCTCATACAGCAGTGGCTGGGGGGAGATGGAGGGCCCTCGTCCGCAGGTTCTGGGACAGCCTGTGTCTGGTTCACACTGCTGACGGTGGAAGAAGAATCTGGGCTTGAACATTGCAGTTCACAGGCAGTGTAATGCAAAGCTCTGCTCTGAGAAAACACAGTCCAGTGATAGGGTCTGTTTTTGAAGAGAGCCATGTAGCAGGTGTGCAGCTGTAGAAAAGAGTTACAAATAGATTTATGCAGTTTATGCAAGAATTTATATGAGGGGAAGTCACCACGTTTATATTTTAACCACCTCTACTTCCTCTGATCTTTCCTAATTTAACTAAGAACATTTAACTTCAACTTTGTATCTTAATAACACTAGATTTTTTAAAACTGTTTTTTATTTAATTATCATTTTATTATTATTGTTATTTTTATGCAAATATGTTTGACTAAATTACTAACACTAAAAATATATCTAGCTATGCAAAAATGTATATTAAATGTTAATATATATTAACATTTTTATATATATATTTTGCATAAATATAAGTATGCAAAAAATATATACATTTCTATAATATAATTTATTTGATGTATTTAAAATTCCAGATTTCTAAAGTGCATGTTAAAATATTATTTTAGAAAATGTTAGCTTAAAGAGTGATCTTACTATACTATCTTACTTTAATATTTTTAATGATTTTTTTAATGAAAAGTCAAAAGACAGTTACCATATTTCAATAATGTCCCTTTGTCAGTGTCAATCAATCAATAAATAAACACAAGACACTCAAGCACGGTATATTTTGCTGTTAATTATTTTACCTGTATTGTATTTTTATATCGAATTAAAGCTGATATATATGAATTTCCAAACCCACCCTTTGCAAACATGACACAGCATTGCGTGAAGGCATCGCAGAAGTAGATGACAGCTCACACAGTCTCTTCAGGTATGTTTTCCATATAAAACAGAATGTATTCTCTTCAAAATAAATGAAATAAAAAACATTATTTTTAAAATAATACTGCAGGTAACGTTTCAACTGGACGCGTCCATATTGGAATCATGTGTGACCTCTGTTGTGCGTGACGGCTAGGGCGAATGCAGTTAGCCAATCAGACCGAAGAAAGAAAATTCTTTAAGCCAATTAAAAGTTGAGAGAGCGCTTTGGAGGCGGGGCTTATAGAGAACGCAAACAGACTACACTACAACTTATATCCAGTAGATGTCAGTAATAGATCATAATCCTACATTTGTCATGGAAAATCCGTGATTGCACACACAACAAGATGTCGAAAGTTCAGATAAGATCCAGAACAAGAAATACACTGATACTAATATTACTATACGTATACTAATAATACTATACTAATTACTATATTCTAATAATAACTGGTGAATACACTAATAATAATGTATGCAATAATAATAATAAATAAAAATATAAAAAAATGAAACAACAATTCACAAATTATTGTGAAATCAATGTTTCATCTTTTTCTCTGTGTTAGGTATATTTTTTATTAAAGTAATGAGTAACAAGCTCATTACTTGTTATGTTAGACCTGCTGTTTTTGGTCAGTATTCCCAATTCTACCTTTTTTTTATTATTTCATCACCTATTTTTATCAACTTCTGCTGATCAGTTGTCCCTACATTATTATTAAAATTAAACTATATTACATTAAATTACCCAATATATGTCAGACTACATTATTTCATTGACAAATACCTTTAAACATAAAATTGCCTTTATGTATACAACTTTTATGGTCAGCCAGATTGTGAATTATCAATGATGCATGTAATTATCCCACAGGACTGTGTTTTAGAGGCACGTCCATAGAAACAGAACACACAGCACCCCTGAGACCTACATAAATTCTGCATGTATGGAAACTATTCATTTCCAGCATATACTGTACATGCTGTTTAAACACTCCAGTTCATAATATAATAAAACAATGTTAATTTAGGATATTTAGGATATATAACGATACTGATGACTCAGAATCAAGTGTTCCCATGAACAAAACCTTTTACTCTTTGGAGAAAACTAGGCTTTGTTTTCCTTTGATTAAGTCTTGAAAAACAAGGCATGCCATTCAAATGATTAGCTGAGAATATTTTTACTTAAAAAGGAGGAATTTTCTCATTCGCAGGGCAAGTTTATTCATGTTTTGTGAGCTGTGAACATGACGTGATATCAAAAGTAATAATTGACAACTGGGCTGACAAGTTAAACTTAGAGATTGTGCAATTATATAACGTCATTTAAACACACACACGCCTATCTTCAGTGATACCGTTATCATTGAGACAGTCATGTAAACTGGGGTCTGAAAAATCATAGGTGGGTCTGATACACAACATTATCAGAGCAGAGATTGGTGTGGCTTGGATAGAGAATTTTGTAATGATTGCACGAACAGGTGTGTCCATGCTGGACGATCTTATTATAGTTAGGCTGCAGTGAATGGGTGCCGTCAGAATGAGAGTTTAAACAGCTGATAAAAACGTCCTGTCCGCTGATTAATGTCTTGTGAAATGAAAAGCTGCATGTTTGTAAGAAAAAAAAAACACGTTTTCTCCAGTTAAAATGACATCTCATCTGAATGAGGAGAGAAATATGCACAGATTAAGCACTGTTTAGAAACTAAAATCGTTCTAAACAAATATGTTGCTGGATTTTGATGTGAGAGGACAACAAGGGATGGACTTTTTCGCTGGATGAAGCATTATTATGGATTATGGACTCGTCTTTTATCCAGAAGCAACAGTTTAAAGTTAAAAACACCTTGATGGATTTGTTTCATACAAATACACAGCATTTTCACTTAATATATCATCTAGAGTCTTGTGGATTACTTGTGGGTTATTGTGATATTTGAAGTCTCATTCACTGATCATTGATATAATAGTACAAAATTCAAATTTTAACATTTAATCATTGAGTTTAAAGTTTCTGATAAGTATAAACACACTGTTTTTCAACAGAAATATACTTACCTATGACGTTCATTCATGCCTTGTTATTCATATAGACAATAGATATCACTGAGTAAGGAAATAAAGTATGTAAATCAGTAAAGGTGTTATGGAAACTGAGCTTTTAATACGCATATGGACTGCTGCCTGAACTGAACCCTCGCGAGCTTCTCTGACTGTGTGAATCAGTAACTATGCTTGGCATTTGAGTATGTCCACAGTTCCAGAAGAGGAAAGGTCCTTGAACATGCTTTCACACACAAATAAGTAAGCGCACGTATACGTGCAAAGGCGCGCATGTGGATAGACACAAACACACACACTATGCTATGACAGTGGTGGATTCTACCTTGGGCAAAATGGTTGGACGTGTTTCAAACTCACACGAATGTGAAAACAAGGCATTAGAAGTTTTACCTAACAGAGAGTCACACGTAGGCCTACTAATACATAAGCGTCTCTTTCATTCAGCCCCAAATCAGTCTGGGACATTTTAAATACATTAATCCCAGCGATAGAAATGCTCTTTGCAGCACAATAAGCCCTGGCATATTTTCTGACAAGGTCTGCACATTCCTGACCCTCTAATGGCTTCCTGCTTAGCTACTGAACTGCCTGTGCTAGAAACAGCCATGAGAACAAAAATGATGCATTATTGTCAGGTGTCATTGTGTGTGTGTGTGTTTGTTTGTTTGTATGTATGTATGTATGTATAACATTTCTCTTTCAGAACATGCTTTGCATACATTAAAACATTTCTATATTCAAAATGTTTACCATGTAATTTAGTCAATATTCTTGTGCTTTGTGCCAAGAACAATATTTTCCTATAAAAGTAAATAAAAAATGAAAAAATAAATCAATATTATTTTTCATTACATTTGAACAGTTAAGCCCGATGAGGCCCATATAAGTGTGACCATAATAAAATACTAAATCAAAGTACTTCTCTTTGAATCATGTGGTCAAAAAATAATAAAAATGATACAAAAAAAAATTAAATCTATACAATAAAATCTATACAAAAAAATATATCTATTGGAATATGATAAAATATGTATTGGAATATGTAGATATAAATATGTCTATATCTAATATATAACTAACATATACAAATATGTGTATATATGTATACACACACACACATATATTTTTACATTTACCTTTTTTAAGAAAAGCAGAAAACGTAAATACATAAATATTTTTACGAAATTACATTATGGGCAGATTTTTTCATTAAAATTCTATGTGTTCAGGACATTTTTTATGACGTCACATCTTTTAGTATTTTATTATTTATTTATTGTTATTAATTGACCTTTATTTAACTGGTGAATATGCATTAAAATAGAGGAAATTACATAATTACAAATTGTAAATGTATATATACTGAACAAAATTATCAACGCAACACTTTTGCTTTTGCCCCCATTTTTCATGAACTGAACTCAAAGATCTAAGACTTTTTCTATGTACACAAAAGGCCTATTTCTCTCAAATATTGTTCACAAATCTGTCTAAATCTGTGTTAGTGAGCACTTCTCCTTTGCCGAGATAATCCATCCACCTCACAGGTGTGGCATATCAAGATGCTGATTAGACAGCATGATTATTGCACAGGTGTGCCACAGATTTAGACAGATTTGTGAACAATATTTGAGAGAAATAGTCCTTTTGTGTACATAGAAAAAGTCTTAGATATCTGAGTTCAGCTCATGAAAAATGGGGGCAAAAACAAAAGTGTTGCATTTATAATTTTGTTCAGTGTATTTACCAGCTCCATTCTCTGGTGAGAAGCTTTTTTACTCTTTCTGGACTAATACACCTGCTGATGTGAGCCAGCACATGGACAAACACCTGGAACCCTCTGAGACTCTCTTCCTTGTGCATTGCATCCTGTTTCACTGCTAAGTCATTACGCTTTCTGCCACCCACACACACGCTTTTCCATGTGTCAACAGTTCTTTAGTAATTCTGAGAAGTTGAAAATTGTCTGCACCGTGAGTGTGTTATTTATAGCTCTCCACACCCCACATGAACACACACTTGGGCCGTTATATTAGCACCCACCCATATTGAGATCTTTTCTTACAAACTGAATCGCTCTGTACTGCCTTCTGTTCAAATGGTGCATGTTGGAGTTTTTTAATTGGCTCAGACTGTGTGAACACTTGTTGTTTTGTTGAGCGTTGGTGTTTTGTTCTCTGTCACTCGAGGTGCAAAATCCAGAGGTGGGTTTGTGTGTGTGTGTGTGAGGGACCTTCAGATGTCCTTGGCTTCCAAACATGTAGAGGAACATTAACCTGCTTTAACACAGGTCCAGCTTTGTCCAGCTCGCACAAAGACCACACTGTTCCTCTCCTTTCCCAACAGGCAGGCTGAGACGGACACAGAATGACACCTTTGTGACAGGTTGTGCTGCTCTTCTATCTTGTCCAACAGTGGGATGAAATGAATATGGAATATAGTGCTACTGATGTATTGTTCTCTTATGCAAACATATTGAAACAGACATTGAACTCTGGGACATGAGGGAAAAAAGTAAAAATGTTGCATTTTTTGATGTAATATTTTGGTGTCCAGCATGTTTTAGAGTGTGAGCTCATGAAGTCATTGCAAATAATAATTGCACAACAGCTTCCTGTGTCATGAGGCTGTTTTGTGTCATGAAAAATCACAAGGTACAACAAATTGAATCCCAGCAGGGCCAACCTGGCAAACAAGGCCTCGGAGTCATGAGAACGATCCAATTAAGGCCAAATGAAGAGGTAATCAGCTCTTGTGGGAATTTTGGCATTCCCTCTAAATTCAGTTTGAGGCGCCTTCCATGAAGTTATAAGGAGGCTGAGAGACAAATTACCTGATTTATGCATAGAAGGTGCAAAGTAAGACTTCAGTTCTTTCTTCCTTCTTTTTCAACAAATCAATGAAAGGAGGTGCTTGAAGTTCAGAAATGTAGTTTATACACCTCAGAAGTTCACATTAATTATTTGTTTTAAGGATTTATTAAGTAAATATTTGATATTCCTTTAATTCTAGTAGTTTAGTAGTGGTTTATAATAGGATATCAGTTTTTATATACATTTATAATGGATCTGTTTCACAGACTGTGATGATGTTTCCACAGGCACTGCAAGATTTTTATACTTTCATTTTTTTAAATGAATGTGCATTTATAATACTAGAATTGTGTGAATTTACCTTGGTTTCTCTTTTGTAAGGTCAGAGAAATGCTATAGTGGATGTTTTCTTTTGCTATTTTGCTAGTTTTCATTGACCACTAGCCACTGCTTCTGAGAAATCCTGAAATGTCTGTGAGTAAAACAGTATGTAATTTAGAAGTATATTATAATCTTCGGAAAGTGATTTAGTGCTACCACATACCAGTCAGTATTATGGTTAAAAGGTTATAACAAGGTTATTATTAGACTAGTGTTGTATATCTGAGAGCTTTAAACTTCCTCATTAGAGTTCATACTGGCCTAGCGAGAGATCTTGTCTTCTGTATTTTGGCATCTGAGTGCAATAGATCATTGAAAAAGAAAAAGAAAAAAAAAAGTAGGGCGAGGACTTGGTTTAATTCACCAGTTTTTGTTCAGATGCAGATAGATCTGAATGCCAGCTTGCACTTCTTGTACGGAAGAGGCAGGGTTAGCGCAAAACTAATACGTCAAAATGTAGCATATGTCAAAACATTTTAAAAATTAAACACCAGTTTGAATCATTCAAAATAAAATCAACAATATACATGTACACTTTCATAAAAAAAGGGTACAAAGCTATCATTGGAGCAGTACCCTAAGGTACAAAGCCCTAAATGGTAAATATTTGTACTTTAAAGAATATAGGGTGAATTTTCATATCATGCCAACTTTAAGTGTGATTTTTAAAGCCACTGAATAAGTATCTGCCACCAAAAGATACTTCATGTTAAAGTCTAAATACAACATATTTGTTCAGTCACCGCATACATTCAGCTAATGTTGACCAGAGACTAATTTAGCACTAGCTGCTGACATAAATATCACTTTAAAAACACTTAAAATACAGCGTAGCAGCTTTCATCCAAGTTCTTTCAGCTTGAAGACAGCGCTTTATAAATGAGTCCCTGGGCATGTAGTTTGAGGACCTGTGAGGTGAACAGGAGTTTGCAGATGGATTCATTCTGGTTTACTGAGTTTGTAAGTTTCACAACAACAGACGCCTGAGACACTTAGCAAACATGACATGCCCAGTGTGGTTAAATTTTACACCTTTGTTTTTCTATATCGGTTGAACTATGTTACAAAGGCGAAAAGAGAGATACATAACTTATGTATCACAGAAATAACAAAGGGCCAGTCTTTAAGTTCTGTGGAGATGGAGATCATATAATACAGAAATTGGGAATTGTTTAATGGGCGGGTCAGTATGAATAAGCACTGTGATGACTCTATAAACCAGATAACCAACTTCATGGATCTCTTTAAAAGCCTCTGCCCACCTGGATGAGAACAGCTAGTTCTTTGTAAGCTTGCTCGGGAAAGTGGCTAAATACTTCATGAGATGATGCAAATCTGTTTGTAAACAAAGATCCAGTTTCAGCTGGAGTTTAGTTCAGGTTTAATGCTAAAACATCCCCTGAGGATTTAAGCCATTTAAATATATATATATATATATATATATATATATATATATATATATATATATTAAAAAACCCTGTGCTTGTAATGTGAGCCTTGTTTTGTTAGATTCTGAGTTCCCGATTCAACGTATGTTTGCGCAGCATTATGAAAATAAAAAAGGTACAAGTACAGGCAAATAAAATGCCACCCCTTTATGAGGATGAACATTTATACAAAAAATTGTACTTTGAGTTTACAAGCTATCATAAGAAAAGTGTTGATATGATTGCCATCATCAGTTAAGTCAATATTTTGTCTTTTAAAGGAAAAAAATAAAGGAGGTGACTTGCGGCCAAGTATGGTGACCCATACTTGGAATTTGTGGTCTGCATTTAACTCATCCAAGTGTACACACACAGCAGTGAACACACACCCAGAGCAGTGGGCAGCCAATGATGCGGCGCACGGGGAGCAGTTGGGGGATCGGTGCCTTGCTCAAGGGTCTCACCTCAGTCGTGGTATTGAGGGTGGAGAGAGCGCTGGTTATTCACTCCCCTCACTGACAATCCCTGCTGGACCTGGGACTCAAACCTGCAACCTTTGGGTTACAAGTCCAACTTGCTAACCATTAGGCCACGGCTGCCCCCAAGGGGTCCAAATATGTCCAAATAAGACTGATATCCTGTATACTAATTGTAATTTTGGGTCTTATTCAGAATATATACAGTGCTGTGTGTGTGTGTATATATATATATTGTGACGAGTCGGCTGCCTCCCCCCTTTCATATCATCACCACCCCGTCCCTTATTCGCCGCCCTTCACCAGGCTCCCGACGGGAGTGGGCGTGTGAGAGAGGAGGGGCGCTGAAACTAGTCCGGTTTGGCGGCGTGTGATGAGGCACACCTGAATTGAATAGGGCCTCATCACCGCCGCCGTTTATATGCCGAGAGCGCCTCTCCTCGAGAGACCGGTCTCTTCCCCGTGCATGCACGCTGGTGTCCTCGTGGGTCCAGGAAGGGAGCGTTGAGGAGTATCCTTCCGCCGCCAGAGATGTGAACCGTTGGTCCTGTGAGTTCGAATGATGCCGCACCCGTGACACGGCCGTCGGGCCAGGATGCCGGGCCGTGGAGTTCCCCAGAAGTGCCGCGGCCAGCAGAGGACGAAGCCGCCGCCCCTCGCGCCCCGGACCAGGAGGGGAGCGCGTGCGGCCGTCGGACTCCGCCCCTTCCCTGGACCCTTCCTTCCCGAACACTGCCTTTCCTTCACAATCCCCAGACACGGCGAGGACACCAGATCCCCTGTTATTTTGGACACTTTTTCCCCCTGGACACTTTATTTTGATATTTCTGTTTAATAAAAGCCTCTCCGAGGCCTGACGCCACACCCACTGTGTCTGTCGTTTGCTCCTCCCGCCACTATATATATATATATATATATATATATATATATATATATATATACACACACACACAGTGCCTTGCAGAAGTATTCAAACCCCTTCATTTTTTACGTTTTGTTATGTTGCAGCCTTACATTAAACTGCTTTAAATTACTTTTTTTTCCACAACAATCTACACTCCACACACCATAATGGCAAAGCAAATAACAGGTTTTTAACATCTTTGCAAATTTATTATACATAAAAAATATAAATAATTCCACTGCATAAGTATTCATTCTGGGACAGTAGAAATTTAGCTCAGGAGCATTCATATTGCTTGTAGATGTTACTACACTTTGAGTGAAGTTAACCTGTGTCAAATTCAATTGAATGGGTATTTGGAACGACACACACATCTTAATAAAAGGTCTAACAGCTGAAAATGCATATCAAAGCAAAAACCAAGCCCTGAGGTCAAAAGAACTGCCTGTAGAGCTCAGAACAGGTTTGCGTCAAGCCACACATCTGGGGAAGAGTTCAGACAAAATTCTGCTGCATTGAAGGTTCACAGAATCATGTTGCCTTCATTATCCATAATGGAAGATGTATGAAACAACTAGGACTCTTCCTAGAGCTGGCTTCCCGGCCAAACTGAGCAACTGATGGAGAAGGGCCTTGTCTAGACTGGTGACTAAGAAGCTGATGGTCCCTCTAGTTGAGCTCCATGATCATATATGCAGATGGGAGAAACCTACAGAGGAACAAACATCACTGCAACACTCCACCGATCTGGGCTTTATGTCGATGTGGCCAAACTCAATCTTCTCCTCAGTGAAGACACACAAAAACCCACTTACAATTTGTAGTAATTTGTAGACCCTCAGACTCTGAGAAACAATATTCTCTGGCATGATGAACCTCAATTCTAAGCATCATGTTTGAATGAAACCAGCTCTGCTCATCACCTGCAGAGTACCATCCCAAAAGTACAGTGTGCCGGTAGCAGCCTCATGCTGTGGGGCTGTTCTTCAGCGACAGGTACTGAGGGACTCATCAGAGTAGAAGACAAGCTCAATGCACCAAAATATAGAGATAGCCTTAATGAAAACCCAGTTGTTACGGGGCTGATGAGACGTGAGACGTGCGGATCCATATGCAAAGCTTTATTCAAAAACATGGTCATACAGGCAGGGTCGGTACACAGCAAACAGGTATGGCAGAGGCAAGACACAGCAATCCGTGAAGCAAGCGTGGGTCGACGATCGGCGTACAGTATCCAAAGGGGCTAGGCAGAGAGATAATCCAGAGACGAGAGCTATAATCCAAACGGGGTGCGAACACAGTCCAAACGGCAAGGCAAAGGGGAATTCCAGGAAACACAGGCGGGGTCAGACACGGCAAGGAAAACAAGGCAAGGCAAGACTATGACAAGAACAAAGGCTAGGGCTCCGTAAAGTTGCTATCGCTTGGAGAGGGATAAATGCTAACAATACTCGGCGAACTAACTGAGAATGTCCATGGTTTAAATAGCGTGTGAGATAGTGTGATCAGTGGAATCAGGTGTGCGTCGTCAGTGCAATGGATTGTGGGAAGTGCAGTCCAGTGTGCTGTGTGGTGTGAGAGTCCATGTGGTGAGTTGGTGACATCTGGTGGCGAATAAACGGAAGAGCAAGGCCGGGATTCGTGACACCAGTCCAGAGCATTCAGAACCTCAGACTGGGCAGAAGGTTTACCTTCCAACAGGACAATGACCCTAAGCACACAGGAAGAGTGGCTTTTACTCTGTGAATGTCCTTGAGTGGCCCAGCCACAGCCTGGCCTTGAACCCAATCAACTATTTCTGGAGAAACCTGAAAATGTGCATCTGCCCCCATCCAACCCGAAAGAGCTTGAGAGGTGAACAGGTGAGATGAAGAATGGCAGATAATTGCCAAATGCTGATGAGCAAAGCTTGTCGGATCAAACAAAAAAGACTCGAGGCTATAAAGCTGCTTCAGCTAAGTACTGAGTTAAGGGATTGAATACTTATGCAATGTACTTATTTCAGATTTTTTATTTTTTTTATAAATTTACGAAGTTGTGACAGTTCTGTTTTTGGTGTATGGAGTGTAGATTGATGTTGTAAAAAAGTAATTTAATGCAGTTTAACATAAGGCTGCAACATAACAAAACGTGAAAAAAATGAAGGGGTTTGAATACTTCTGCAAGGCATTGTATATATTCAGTATAAAATGTTTTACATTAATATATGATCACATATCACGTTTATTTGTTCATGTGCAATACAAAATATTTATTTGAAATATGAAATATATTTGCTCATGGACAAATGAAAGTAACATTTGATAAAAGTAATGCCATTTTTTCAAAATATGCTGATTATCATTTTTATATAGGCCTAGCAGTGTTATTTTAGTATTATTTATATAAAATTATAGTTTTTATTCATATTTTGCATCCATTTTTTTTATGTTTTCAGTTTTCACTTTAATTTTAGTTTACGTTTTAGTAATTTTGCTATGTGCTTTTCTAAGTTTTATTAGCTATTAGTACAATTTAGGTTTATTTTTATTTCAGTTTCAGTGCAGCATTTATTTCCAGTTAGTAATTTTAGTGCTTCGACTTATTTCAATTAGTTGCCAATACAACATTTCTCATTTTCCTTTATTTATTTATGCATTATTTCATCTAGAATTTTAATTTTATTTTATTTCAGATAACAAAAATGTTAATATTTTTAGTTTTAATTTTAGTTAATGATAACTCAGATACATACATCTCGCTTTTTGGAAAAGTCTTAACCAGAAAATATTAAGATATATATATATATATAAAATAGATATTAAAAAAATTAAATTCTGTGCATGTAAATTTTGACAGTCTTGAAGATGTCTGATTCTGACAGGTGTCAATATCAAATCAACTTGTCATGGTTTAAGAGTTGTTACAGTAAAGGTTCATCTCCTGTTAAACCACACAGGCCGACAGATTGCGAACAAGTACTGTAATTTACATAAGATATGTTACATAAGTTAGCCAAGTGGGCGGAAATGAGGAAAATTGATAGGTCCATAACACCTACTCATTCATTTAATGTGCCAAATGTCCTTTTGGAATAGAATAACAAACAGCCGCAAACATTATATACAATGTTGTTGTAGAAAGGACACTTGTGTCTCAAGGACAGGATTTTATGTCTGCCTTCTCCTTAAATACCCAGCACACATTGTTCTCAATGTGAGGAGAAAATGCTTATCATATTACCTATAGATTCAGCATTTAGATTTTACCGGCAGCGCTTAACATTTGATACACAGTCAGGACGGGCTGCAGGGAAGACATCCAAGAAGGCAGCCAGGGTGAACTTGACGAGAGACAGTCTAGAACTGCGGATGCATCCTAAATCACATTTCATACTATAAAAATGAAAGGATAGTTTGTGTTTCTATTGTGAATTTATCTTGGGAGGCCCCTGTGTGAAATGTAAGACAGATGCTAGCGAGCTGTTGAATATGTATGTTGACCAGAATACTACAATCATAGAGAAGGAAAGATTAGTTCACCCTAAAAAGATGAAAACGGTCATTTACTCATTCCAAACCTGTTTCAAACAACGCTGGGATCCAAACAACACTGGACCCCATTGACTTTTACTGTGTAGACAAAGAATGCGCATACACTATGACATCTTTTGGGTTTAGGAGGCTGAGATGCATTGATAACTTCAAAGCGTAAAGTAATTTGTGGTGCATTTGCGTACTGGAGAACATTTACTGGAAGAGAAAACCACTGACAATGTACTATATGCAAAAACTTCTGCTACTGTTGACTTTTTTGTGTATAGCTGTGATTAAATGGACAGAACATTCTATGATGCTTAATTTGCAAACTCGTTTTATGAAAAGTCTGCACTGTTCAGCATGATTTCCCAAAGACAACCTGAAATTTTCATTTTAATGCTCCTGCACATAGTCTGTACTTTGTATTACTTATTTGCTCTGAGAGGTTTTTGATTTTTCCAAGTATGTGAAAACTACTCTGGACTGGCTATAAAAAAATATTGCTGAAATTAGGAATCACAACTGAAAATTCAACATCAGAATAAGTAATAATGTGTTGTTTCAAGTGTTTGTGCTTGATATACAATTATAACTAGTTTAGTTAAGCTGGATACTTATTTCAACAAATTTTAAGCTGTTATAACTAATTGCAGCAGCATTTTTTTTTTTAACAGCGCATGGGATTTTTAATGCAAATTTTATACACAGTACCATTTAAAAGTTTGGTGTCTGAGTAAGATATATTACAAATATTTATGAAAATATTTTAACAAATAACAAATATTTTTGAAAACCTTAATACATTTTTTCAGGATTTTTTGATGAATAAAACGTTTAAAAAAATAGCATTTAAAAAAATAGTAACATTATAAATGTCTTTACTGTGACATTTAAACAATTTAATGCATCCTTGCTGAATAAATGCTGAAAAAAAATCTTACTTTTGGAAGGTAGTATATATCGTTATATAACATTGCTAACACAGTTACACTAATACAAAATACAACCGTGTGAACTATGTCCTGCGCTTTGGTCATGTGTTGACGCAATGGCTACCTTCAACAGCCCTCCATCCGGAACCCTGTAACTCAGGCTGACATACTGAGACACTTATCAGCAGTACCTATGTAAATGTCATCACTAGTTACTGTGAAGGGAATTTTCCATTCAACTAACTTCCCTTTGGAAGTTATCCTGATGAGGTCCCTGTGACCAGGTCACACTCACAAACAGTCTCACATTACGGAATTCAAAAATAGTGTTTTTTTTTTTTTACACATGAAAAACCATTTGCAACTAGAGAATGATGAGTTAATAAATATCCTTGAATTTCCCATTGCGTCACATTTTAATATCTACATCAATAAACAGAACATTTGCATATGTTTTGAAAAGGTATTCTGTTCAGATTGAGTTTAATTTGACTTTACACTTACAATAAATACAAAGTTGGGAAAATAACGAAATAATCAGTCTTGCTGCTGAACCAAAATGATTGTGCTTGCACATTTTATATGTGATTTAAAGCTTATGTACATGCATGGTGTCGCTACACCTACGTTTACAGTGGTAGAGGCAGCATTTCAGAACTCCTTATACAGGATGAGTGACAGAAAACCAGCACACATTTATTTTACAGTCCTTTGCTGGTCTGTGTTTCTTAGTAAACACGGCTGGTAGCATTGCAGTAGTCTATACAGTCATTGATACAACTAATTTTTTTAATGTGTCCCATGCACAACCAAGCCATTCTGTACAATGTCACAATGTCTTCACCGGTTGAGATAACCCAAAACATTGGCTTTCAGTGGAGCAAACCAACTACTTGTTGCTCAGTTAGTCTGAGTTCACAGAAGCTGGCCTATGTAGTCGACCACAGCGATGGAAAGAAAAACAAAATCACAAATCTTAATTTAGAAACACCAGAAAAAAAAAAAACAAGTCGGTGTGAGCTGATCACTGGGGTCTTCTGTTGAAATTTCCCTACAGTGAGAAACAGAGGAAATATTAGATCCGGAAATATTTCAAATTATTCTTAACCCCCCCCCCCCAAAAACAGCAATTTACAAAAAAAAAATTCTCATTTTTTAGTTGAACTTGATGTACTAAAAACTAAAACAGAAATAAAAAGTAATAAAAACTTCATTTACATTAAAAATCAAAAACAGCAAAGTTAATAAAACTTTAAATGGACAATATAAACAAAAACAAAGGATTCGTGACACTAAAATAATACTGTTTAAAAAAAAAAATGAATTTAAGAAAAAATACAAATAAATATAAATGTAATTAAAGCTGTAAATACCTTGAAAATATTACTTAAAATGTGCAGATTAAATCAAACTAATTGCAAATATTCACATATAATAATGATAATATATTTTTCTATAAAACATAAATAATACATGTAAAAATGTAATTTTGTAGCAGTGACTCTTTGACAGAAAGAGGAAATTAGTAGCAATAAGACAAACAGACACCTTCTGTCACAGAGGTGAAAAAAACAACTTAAATTAAATGATTTTTGAAATGAAAAGCCAGAAAACATACAGTTTAGCTTATTAGATCTCCTTCTTCCACCCCCTCATACCTTACAAAAAAAAATGAAAATAAAAATAATTAACACAAACACACAAAAAATGGCCTTTAAATTCCACCATTCCAGACAGAAGGTTTAAAATGTCACCAAGTGCATTTTAGGAATGAAAGCAGATCTTCAAAGAATGAACGACAAGGCAAAGACGGAGAGAAGAATTCCCCACGGACACGTGTAATCGAGAGAGAGGCACCAGAAGACCCAGAAATTCGAGAAGAAAAGTTCAAGGACAGATTCTGTTTTCTTCACCAAAATGAAAGATGTTGATGTTTTGTGTGGGTGATTATATGGGCACAATTTTCATTGCTTCATCTAAATCTACAATCAGTAATATGCACATTTATCTGTTGATTAAACAAATGGCCACAAAAACATCTCTTTATAAATCAAATATATGAAATTAATGGTAAACATAATGAACTTTTTTTTTTTAATTTGTATCATACAGCACCCTTACAAAACTGAAAGAAACTTGCCAATCAATAAGATCAGTATCCAATCAGTAAGGTAGGTCAGTATGCATGCATGTTGAAAAAGAAGGAAAGAAGCTAAAAGTGAAAAGGCGATAGTCTGGAGAGACCCAAAGCAATAATGCTCTCCACATACATTTGTATATATTTGTCTCATATCATCAAGTTGTGTGGAGGGGTTGGTGTGGCCGCTCTGGGCTCTGGGAGGAGTGCCTGTGGATGCTCGTGGAATTATATTGTCATACGATTCCATCTGTTGCTATAGCCGAAAACAGTCCAAATAGACATGGCAGGTGAACACACAAATGCACAAAAACACTGAGTCTACAACACATATATGTACATAAGGCTCTTTTGTGGACTTTAGGGAATGTTTTATTTTTCTCTCTTGTATTTTTGTTTGTGAACAGTGACCACAAGACCTGGTGGTTGTATGCATACTCAAATCAGCAGTAAAATATGTGCACTCACATTGACCACTCCTTTGTTGATGATGGCTAGTTCTGTCGGTTGGTAAACGCAACTTCGGATTTGGCCGTTATAGCCGCTGTATGGGGACACAGGCTTATTACCTGAGAAAACAATGTTAAAACAAAAAGGTTAGCAGTTTGGACTTGACCTTTGTGTGTGACAAACGACATGCCTTATACACATACCTCAGGAGACAATAAAAACGGCAAAGCTGCTAAATGCGAATAGATAACCTGTTGTCCCCTGAATAATAGTAGTTAAATTTATTTCAAATTTGTTATGACTTATGTTGAAATTAAACTCTTTAGCAGGTTTGTTTAACAATTAAATACATAGTTAACTAAAACTAAAATTATAAAAAGGAAGCGTTAACTGTAACAAAATAAAATATAAAAATAAATAAAATATATATATAAAAAAACCTTAAAAAAAAAAAAAGTAAAACATTTTATTTCTGCTATTCTCATTTTTTATTTAGTTCAACGTGACATAATAAAGTAAAACTAAAATGGAAATAAATGAATAAAAACTGTACAGACAAAAAAAACCCAACAACAAAATGACTAAAATACAAATAAAATATTTCAAAATATTAATAAAAACCAGGATCTTAATGACACTTAAATAAGAATGTTTATTTTTTAAATTATCATCTAAATAAATATATATTAAAGACAAAATACAAATATAATTAAGGCTGTAAATTCCTTGAAAATATTACTTATTTTACATTAAATCAAATTAATTGCAAAGAGTTACATATAATAATAGTGGTTATATATAATAGTCTGGGGCTGTAACTTGTTTGCATTAAATCCGTTAAATTGATCAAAAGTGACAGTAAAGATATTCTAAATGTTACTAAAGGTTTCTATTGTAAATAAACGCTGTTGTTCCTGCTCATCAAATAATCCTGAAAAAAATATTAAGCAGCACAGCTGTTTTCAACTCTTACAATTATTATAATAATGTTTCTTGAGAACCAATTAATCATATTAGTAAACTGAAAACTGGAGAAATGGCTGCTGAAAATTTGGTTTAGAAAATGTTAATAAAATATGATAAGAAGTCAGTTCAGTTGTGTTAAACAACAAATTCATCTTGATAATCACAAATGAATTAGTCAAACCAAAATTTATTCAGACACCTTCAAAATTTCCCACATTATCACAGTTTATTCGCTATAGTTTAGAAAATTATACTAAAATATGACAAGTGTGTCAGAACAAATTCATCTTCATAACGTCAACTTTCAAATTGGATAGAAAGGTATGGAACAAAATGTGGTACACACACAAAATGTATGTATATATATATATATATATATACATATATACATATATACATATATACATATATACATATATACATACACACACACACACACACACACACACACACACACACACACAGGTGCATCTCAATAAATTAGAATGTCATTTATTTCAGTAATTCAACTCAAATTGTGAAACTCGTGTATTAAATAAATTCAATGCACACAGACTGAAGTAGTTTTTGGTTAGTCTTTGGTTCTTTTAATTGTGATGATTTAGGCTCACATTTAACAAAAACCCACCAATTCACTCAATCTCAACAAATTAGAATACTTCATAAGACCAATAAAAAAACATTTTTAGTGAATTGTTGGCCTTCTGGAAAGTATGTTCATTTACTGTATATGTACTCAATACTTGGTAGGGGCTCCTTTTGCTTTAATTACTGCCTCAATTCGGCGTGGCATGGAGGTGATCAGTTTGTGGCACTGCTGAGGTGGTATGGAAGCCCAGGTTTCTTTGACAGTGGCCTTCAGCTCATCTGCATTTTTTGGTCTCTTGTTTCTCATTTTCCTCTTGACAATACCCCATAGATTCTCTATGGGGTTCAGGTCTGGTGAGTTTGCTGGCCAGTCAAGCACACCAACACCATGGTCATTTAACCAACTTTTGGTGCTTTTGGCAGTGTGGGCAGGTGCCAAATCCTGCTGGAAAATGAAATCAGCATCTTTAAAAAGCTGGTCAGCAGAAGGAAGCAGGAAATGCTCCAAAATTTCTTGGTAAACGGGTGCAGTGACGTTGGTTTTCAAAAAACACAATGGACCAACACCAGCAGATGACATTGCACCCAAAATCATCACAGACTGTGGAAACTTAACACTGGACTTCATGCAACTTGGGCTATGAGCTTCTCCACCCTTCCTCCAGACTCTAGGACCTTGGTTTCCAAATGAAATACAAAACTTGCTCTCATCTGAAAAGAGGACTTTGGACCACTGGGCAACAGTCCAGTTCTTCTTCTCCTTAGCCCAGGTAAGACGCCTCTGACGTTGTCTGTGGTTCAGGAGTGGCTTAATACGACAACTGTAGCCAAATTCCTTGACACGTCTGTGTGTGGTGGCTCTTGATGCCTTGACCCCAGCCTCAGTCCATTCCTTGTGAAGTTCACCCAAATTCTTGAATTGATTTTGCTTGACAATCCTCATAAGGCTGCGGTTCTCTCGGTTGGTTGTGCATCTTTTTCTTCCACACTTTTTCCTTCCACTCAACTTTCTGTTAACATGCTTGGATACAGCACTCTGTGAACAGCCAGCTTCTTTGGCAATGAATGTTTGTGGCTTACCCTCCTTGTGAAGGGTGTCAGTGATTGTCTTCTGGACAACTGTCAGATCAGCAGTCTTCCCCATGATTGTGTAGCCTAGTGAACCAAACTGAGAGACCATTTTGAAGGCTCAGGAAACCTTTGCAGGTGTTTTGAGTTGATTAGCTGATTGGCATGTCACCATATTCTAATTTGTTGAGATTGGTGGGTTTTTGTTAAATGTGAGCCTAAATCATCACAATTAAAAGAACCAAAGACTTAAACTACTTCAGTCTGTGTGCACTGAATTTAATACACAAGTTTCACAATTTGAGTTGAATTACTGAAATAAATTAACTTTTCCACGACATTCTAATTTATTGAGATGCACCTGTATACACACACAACACTTATGTTTCCAAGAAACTAGATATCTTTTATCACAATGACTTAGCAAATATCTCACGTTACCTTAACCACGTTATTACATGCGTTTAAATGGCATATGACACAGTGCGGTTTGATAAGGCTGAAATGATGCAGTGGGGCAGAAATGTCCTCTCGCTCTGTGAAATACCTAATACTAGTGATACTGTTGCCACACCTCAGTCTCCTTGGAGACATGCTAATGTAAACACACGCTTCAGGGTCTCTACAGAGAGTCAGATAGGAGCGTGTGCTCCTGTTGACTCATTTTAGGGTGGGAAAGGTCCTCCATTTCGCTCTGGGTGTTCATTTACTAGTGAGATATGATTCCTGAACTTTCCAGCACTCCCCCTGTTCAATACTGACAGAAGCATTCCTTTTACATCACAAAACCACAGCTGCTATGCAAATATTGATGAAGATGAGGAAACTATGGTACACTATTGATAGATGATTGAATAAATGTGACCGTACTGTAAGTTATTGGTTGAGCAAACACAGTTGGATATTGTTGATCTACAATAGAAATGTTTGACCCATAGCTCTGAATGCACAAGTGCATGGAAACTCTGGGTGCAAGTTCATGGACATCAAAAGGCTAAAGACATTTGCATGTTTGGCTGGAGGAAACAAGCAGGTGCATAGACAATGAGAGAAAGAGACATAGAGACAGACAGATAGTGAGAAGACAAGGAGAGAGAGGGCGGATGAACACCGTGTTTAGGGCGGTATGATCAGATATTAGACTGACTGGATTCAAACATCAGCATATCAAATTCAAGTGTGTAAGCAGCAGTTATCTGTGAAATTCAGCCCTGTTTCCAGCATGTTCTGCAGCTTTGTCCTCTCTCAAAGTCACAGGCTCGCTTTCCTCTCAGTGCATGTTAACACACACAGACATATTGGGTTTCTGGATTATATTATATAATTGGCACTGCATGGAGCTTTTGAAACAGCACAAATTAAAGGTGCAAGGTTACATGGATGTTTTAGATCCATAAATAACAGGAATTAGGAATTCAGAATTCTTTCTTTAAAACGGAATGATTTTCATGATGTTCGGGTCCATTAACAGTTCTGGAACATTTGCACCCAGCAATAGAGCCTACAATATTTACATGAATCGTTAAAAAGACACTTCTACCTATAAAAGTTTCCTTCACACTCTCAGCGTTTCTTCAAGTGGTGCTGTAGTGGCCATCAGTGTAAACTGTCTGCTCCAGCCAGTTTTCTCTTACAGGTTATCTACAGTACATCCACAGTAAAGAAATAGTTGTTATAACTAGCTATCTGAATATTTATACTGAATATGGAAAACTGCACAGATATATAAAGGTCACTTCTGGATTGCATCTGTCAAATGCAAACTGCGAGTAGAATTATGAAAGAACAAGAATCATTGTGTAAAGAATTATCACAGATACACTACTGCTCAAAAAGTTTGGGGTCAATAAGATTTTTTTAAAAAAATAAATAAATTTATACTTTAATTCAGAAAGGAAGCATTAAAGGGTTAGCTTACCCAAAAATGAAAATTCTGTCATTAATTACTCATCCTCATGTTGTTCCAAATCCGTAAGACCTTCGTTCATCTTCAAAACACAAATTAAGATATTTTTATTGAAATCCGAGAGCTTTCTGACCCTGCATAAATAGTAATGGAACTACCACATTCAAGCTCTCACATTTCATCAAAAATATCTCAATTTGTGCTTTGAAGATAAACAAAGGTCTTACAGGTCTTTGGAATGACATGCGGGTGGCAGAATTTTGGGTGAACTATACCTTTAAATTAATCAAAAGTGACAGTAAAGACTTACATTGTTACAAAATCCTGAAAAATAGTGTCACTGTTTCCACAAAAATATAAAGTGACAAATGTTTTCAACATTTATAATAATATGAAATATTTGTTGAGCTCCAAATCAGCTTATTAGAATGATTTCTGAATGATCATGTGACACTGAAGACTGGAGTAATGGCTGCTAAAAATTTAGCTTAGCATCACAGGAATAATTTACAGTTTAAAACATATTAAAATAGAAAATAGTTTTTTTTTTTTTTTTACATTTTAATAATATATTGCTATTTTACTGTATTTTTAATTAAAAAAAAAATGCAGTCTTGGTGAAAACAAGATCTAAGGTTTAAAAAAAAACACTTTTGAACGGTAATGTACACATTGTGGCATATGTAATGACAATAACATTGTTAAAAACTGGACAAAAATATTAAGTTTTACCTAATAAAAAAACCTAAATAGATTTATAAATTTACAGTAAAAAAAGATCATTAACAGTAGGGCCCTATGATTTCCGCGATGCAGTAAACACGGACGGAATCGCGGAATCCAGTCATAAAAACGGAATTTACAGTTTAACGCGGAATGTCACGGAATTTGTCAAAGTTTGGATGAATTAATCAAAGTAGGTCATTACACTTACATCAAATCGCGATATGGACTAGTATCTGTAAATATTAAGCCGCAAAAGTCGATTTAAATATGAATCCTGCATGTTCTGCGTGTCTCTGCATGAATGGAGCAGACGCGCGGTTCTGTTTACTAGTTATTCACACGGGGCGTCGGCGTCAACGCCTCTCGTTTACTTTGAATGGAGTGACGTCAAGCGTTGCCGAACTGAATTGTGGGTCCGTCGCTTCGCTTCACTGGCGTTGCTCGCGGCAGAAGTTGAAAACTTTTCAACTTTTCAAGCGCCAACGCAGGCGTCAGCCAATCAGATCACCTTATGCAAATACCCTAGCGCAGACGCTAGCCAATCCCGTTCAGGCAACACCAGAAAAGTATGTGATTGGCTGTTGTCACTATGACGGCGCGTCAGCACCAAGCTTCAGACACGCCCTCTGTCAAGCGTTGACGCTGACGCCCCGTGTGAAGGCGCAGCGCGCGTGACGCTCGCGGTGATTTCAGCTTCTGTCGTCTCAATGAGGACATAAACACATGAACAATATTTCCAAAACTGCTCTGAGAGTCACTTCACGAGCATTTTACCATTTCATTTGAGTAAAACTAGCGTCATGTCATATATACACACACAGAACTTTAAAGGTATTCACGGAAACCCGTCAAAATAAAGGTTCGGTTTAACTTTGTGCCAGAAATAGGCTATATTACTATTATTTTGTAGAATGTACGTAATACTACTACTACCAAAGACTAGAGACTTTGCTACTACTTACTACTACTGTTGAAAAATAATAAAGCTTTATTTTTTTAAAGACATAATCACAAAATATTTTAATATTAATAGTAAATCCCCTTTATTTGCCAAAAATTTAAATGTTTCATTTTCATTAATTTAAATATAAATTAAATCTATGTTTTATGCCTTCATCTGATAATCAGTGAAATTTAAATACACAACACAGAATTTCTGAAAAACATTTCATAAAGCTACTGTAAGAATAAATAAAAATTGTTTGTATGCATTCAAATAATTAGACATGCTAAAACAGAATTTGGTAACAATAATTTTAAGGTGAGAAAATTTAAGGTGAGGAAAAAAAAAATTCATACAGTCCTAAACATGTCATTTTTGTTACACTTTTTGACTTTTAATAAATTAAATTGCATAATTTTCATGATTTTAATTAATTAGACATGCTTTTTGATTAATAAAATTTAATTTGACCATTAAAAAGGAGTCCATAAAAATTAAAACGGAAAAAAAAAACGGAATCCAGAAAAATTAAAACGGAAAAAACTGAATTTAGAAAAAAATAAAACGGAATTTGGGAAAAAATAAAACGGATTTCATAGGGCCCTATAACAGTTTGGCGCTTTTTTATATCTTGACTGAAAACAATGCCTTATATTATCTGGTTTCAGTCAGCCTAATCAGACTGATGCTCATAAAAACACACTTCAATTTCCTGATAACGATATGAACACAGACATATTATGGTTCTCCAATAAAAACTAGCTTGTAAACTTGGATAACTTCAAAGCAAATATGATAAAGTTAAGAAGAATACAAAATAAAAACTTGCATTTACCTGCATTGGGCTCATCCATAGAGAAGGCCTTATTCTCCATATATATGCTCTGTGCACTTTGCTCCTTCAGAATGTTCTCATACCCTCTGCTGGGGTACAGATTTTCCTCAACAGCTGCATCTTCATCTTCCTCACTCAGGCTACACACCGCAGGCACCGTGTGGAGCAGCAGAAATACCCAAGCATTTGACACCAATGCTATAGCCAGTGTTGGGTCATCCCATGTCAGCCCACCGTGCTTTGCGTTCCCATACACATACATGACAATCCACGCAACCCAGATGCCCACCGACAACAGTCCTGTGACCAGGATGAAGGCTCCATCTTTGCGCCAACGCTTGTGCTTGCCTGCCATTATAGGTAGAGACGCCACCACAACCGCCAATAGTAGAATTAGAACGTAAATGAGCGCCATGACAAAATCCTGGTTTTCGATATTACAAGGGACAGCAGTAGCAGAAGTCAGAATTCCAGTGATGTTAGCTGGGTATCGCACAATAGTGATGATTAGCCATTCAGTGTTGATGACAACTTCTACCAGCCAGAGTCCTAGAGCCCCCAAACACCAAACCCAACCTCTGGGTGCCGAGTTCCTCCTGGCCAGTATGTTCAACCTGATGGCTTGCATGAGAAGGCAAGAGAAGCAGCCGGCAAACAGCACACCGAAAAGAAAACGGCGTGATGCACAGGTAGTTAAGTTTCTTCCAACGATGAAGGCGAATGTGAGGGCGAATAGTCCAAATGTGAAGATGAGGAACCCTGCGTGAAGCCCCAATGAACTGCGCCACTTCCTGTCAGTGATGAAGGGAAGGCTGGCTAGCAGCACGATCAGAAGAATCAAGGCGGCCACTAAACCAGCAGCTGCAAATGCCTCAACTACAACACCCCAGACTGCAGTCAGGTCACAGAGGTTGAAATACAAGGAGTCCACATTATCTCCACAGCCCCTGGGGATCGAAGTCTGGGCCAGTGATCCAGGAAAGATGCATAGAGCGATGAAGAGCAGAAGAGGAAAACGTTGGGATTTGGAGGTGTGGTCATCCATGGTTCTAAGAGAGAAAAGAAAGAATGAGCATGCAATTAAGAGCTACAAGATACTGAGTGATATTAGCTCAAAATCCTCCCCTTACACACCCAGTGAGGGAGTGACAACGTCAACATCGTAACAATATCATTAAAATGCCATTCACAGGTTCATGCTCCACAAGGGGGGCCCACCCTGGCCATTAGGTTGGCTCTTTAATGGTGTGGACTGTCTTTGAGCATGCAAAATTACTTCAGACATTGCAATGATTATGGGCAACAGGATTACATAACTTAAATAATTATTTAAGTTACACAACCATTCAAAGTCAGTGAGAAATGGCTCTTGAGCACCAAATCCGCATCTTAGAAAGACATCTGAAGGATTATGTGACACTTAAGACTGGAGTATTGATGTTAAAAATTCAGCTTTGCCATCACAGGAATAAATTATATTTTAAAATATATTAAAACAGATAAAGCTTAAAAAAAATCATAATAGTATTTCACAATATTAGTGTTTTTACTGTATTTGATCAAATAAATCTTACCAACTTTATCCTTTTAAATGGTAGTGTATATAACTCTGTTGCATTTAGTATAGATTTGTTCCAAGTTCATGCTCTCATTTACTCAAATATCATCACTGTTTGTTTTAAGAATATTTCTGCCTATTTGGAAAAAAATTAGTTGGGTTCATCTTACAGACTCAACTTTACAGTTGAACCTTAATATGCTTAACAATAATCACTTTTTCTGTAAAATATCTTAATGTTTTCTTTAATTGTTATAAATTATTGTGAATATCTTCAATCAAGTGTTGTGATATGAACAAACAGGCAGTAAACAGACTGATTTAAATCTCACAAACCTAAAGTGTACATCATTCTACAGGTTCCTGGTTCATTCTGAATCAGACAGTTTCCAAAAGAATGAATCGTTTAGTGAGGAATTCAGTTATGAACTCAGCAATAGCTCTAAAATGATTCACTGCCTGAATGGGTCTGATTCATCTAGTGTGGCCGCACCTTAAGAGGATACATTAATCATTAAGGAATTCCAATGAATTGTAAACACAATCTCATTACAAACTAGAAGTGAGACACTGAGTAATGAGACCATTCGTTGTTAACAGATTGTGTCTGTTTGATCACATTATACTGATTTCATTACTTAATCGATACTTTCCCTCATGTATCAGAGTACTCTTTCAGGAACTGCTCAGTACAGTTTGTGCTTTACTAAAGCCAGTTACTTTCATATCCGATGGATAAAGACTACTTATATTAGTACATAAACTTATTTGTTTGGCTCTTGCACTGGAAGAACTCTCTCTCTGGAAATCACAACATTAAGACAAGTATAGAAGGTAAAAGGTGGCTGAATTGATGAACGACATGCAGGGCCTTAAAATTAAACATAACATGAACTCAAGGTTTGTGAGTTGTTCATCTGCTGGATGGTAAAAACTCTCTAGGGTTCTCTAATGTTCTGGTTGTAGCCAAGACCCAGCAGAGGATTACAGTTTTTGAGTGTTACGTTTCTTACATTCTACCATAAATGTTAACAATATGTCAGTTCATGAGCCATTCAATAAACATTCTATTATTTTAAGTTCAAACCTAGAATTAGGGGGTGGACTCTTCATTTCAAGCCTTTTAAGTCCAATGGCTTGGGTGGTTTTCCCACAGTCTTGGGAAAGAGTTCCAGTGAAGAGTATTTATAGTCTATGTATTCCTTGTAGCTCTTTACTATGTATACTCTTACTTAATTTAACATACTATGTCCTTTCTTCCTTTGAAAATAATAAATAAATAATAATAAACAGCTTTAAACAATAATAATAAATAAATAGCTTTAACATACAGTCTATTAGAATATTCAACACACATCCACCCAATAGTGCTAACAGACATATAAAGTGATTAAATATGACATTTTCAGTAATATCATGAAACATTTGAGCAAGGTTTAAATGCCTTTTGGTTCTTTTCGGCATTTTATCCATGTTATTTAAGAAGCTCATATTGACATACAGCCATTTGAGCCAATCATATCATTCAGTCGGTCACAACGCACCAATCAGGGCGCAGCACAGGCAGGCATTCGTGTCTGTGACTGACTGACTGGGTGTCTCACCTGAGCAGGTGAACAAAGATTCTCTTCATTGCTTAAATATAACGGGATAATTTGACAGATGAAGCTGAATTTAAATTGATTAATATCCCTAATGGAATAATAAAACAGCAGAAAATCATCTGCAACAACCCCAAAAGCAGTGGGGTTAGAGTGGCGTCTAAATAATCGTGCTATTTTCACCAACACATTTATAAACAAACCAGAGTAATGCTCCAGTAACGGATTAAAGCACATGCAGTCAATATCAAAAAGCCTCAATAAACACAATAAAATAAAGTACAAAACACAAACATAGCCTATTGTAAAAGTGCAAATCTGTTTACGAAATCACGGACTTACACAAGAAACTAACAAAACAAACTCACCTTTTGCAGTCAGACTGTGTCGTTTCTCTGTCACTCTTTGGAATATGAGCACAATTTACCTGTTCCAGCAAGTGCACGAAAATAAATAAGACATCGCGACGCCAAAATGTGCCAGAGAGCTGAGGTGAGGTATTAAACCCTGACGAAAAAAACAATGTTCCCTTTGTATTCCAGGCAAACAAACCTTCAAAAAGCTTCAAGGATAGTCGAGGGCAAACACTTGGCGAGTTTTGATAGCTTTCAGCCGCCAGTGATGTGAGTGACTCAAACTCTCAGTTTCTCTTGCGCGCACACGAGCTTGCACGTCCCTCTCGAGCTCACCCGCTCGCGCTGTCACTGTCGGGAGCGCGCCTGCTTTCACTACCTGGAAAAAGAAGAAGAAAAAAAAAAAAAAACTGAGAAGGAAAAAGGTATCACAGTGGCACCTTTGTGGGCTATTTATGTTGGAGATGAAGTATTTTGTCAGCTTCATCTGTCTGTCCATACAGCACATTACAAGAGCCATTACTAACTTTACTTCTGGACTGTGGTAATTTGAGGCCTCAATGCTGCTTGGCTTTGCCCAGCACCAGCCTACACAGGTAAAGCTGACAATGGCTTTGTTTCTTTTTCTGTGCTTTCTTCTGGGTCTGAACAGAGATTAAAAGCCAATCTGGCAAAACGGAGGCAAAAATTGAATCTTCCCTTGCTTATATGCGGCCAAAACTCTTATATGCTCAAAACACATTACTTGTCTCTGTAGTGTTACAAACTTGATATTACAAATCTATATTTATGTTATCTACGTTAAACATTTACAAAGTAACAGGTTCAAAACTTAATCCTGTGGGATTTATATTTCTAAAAGTGTGCGTACATTGCCACCTAGTGGCAAATCCTTATAAAATCAATACCTATTTATCTCGTGGAATTTGCTTGATTGTCACTACTGCTCATGAGAGAGCACCACTCACATGTTCTACAGATTAATCTAGTTTATTTGATATTTTTCCACATTTACTGTGCAGCGTTTTTTCTTCTGCAATTCCCGTATTCTTTTATTCCAGCAGTGACAAAACAACATGTGAGCAACCTGATGGAAGATGTCTTGCTCAAGGTTACATATTGATCCCTTTTACTCTCCCTTTACAACCTTATATTTATTTATCTGAATGCAGCTGAATATGCTGTCTTATATATACATTTTAATCTGTCTGATTGTGTAGTATGCCTGTCCATGTTACAATTCTGATATACTGGAGGTAGAGAGCTAGTAGACTCATTGTTTGTGTTCCTGTCTGGTGTGCTTTTGGAGTGTGAGGTGTGAATGTGTTCTGCTCACATAACAGGATACTGTAGTTATTGCACAGTGTGTTTTCTTTCCTTTTTTTGACAGCAAGAAGGAAAGGAAGAAAAAAAGTCAAAGAAACCTCAGCATGTATCACAACTGATTTTATAGACTTGAATTCTGAATGTTTACATCACTGAAGTGCAATAGAGCTGCAAGTTTGAGTGCTTTGATTTAATTTCATTTCAGACATATAAATAGATTCTCATAGACATTTAATTTCTGATCAGTATGATCAAGATGCAAAATCAATTTATCAGTTATCAGTGCACATATTTAATAACAAAACTAAAGGAAAGCTTGTGTGTCACAATGTAAACCATGAACAACAACGCAACCTTTAAGGGAAGGATCGTGCAAGTACCACATGTTCTGCAGTTATCCTCTTACGCCACATCACACAGAAACATGTTTAGTGTGCAAGTTTAAGTCATATTTCATAAATGACTTTATGGCAAAATATATCACATTACATCATTGATAAAACAGGTAGGCAGTTCTAATCTGCCAGACATCACCATTGGTTTTAATTTAATAGATTGATCTGCTGTAGATCATTTAAAACCACTGAGGTCAGCATGAAATCACTTTCAACCACATTTATTTTCTTAATTCATTCTTGGTCTTATTGTGCATGATTTAGTGCACATTAATCAAAAGTAAAGTTAAAAAAAGTCTTAATTTTACAGTGATTTGAGTAAGAACGCCATCTGTCATCCTTGTTTATGGGAACCACAGACATTTTTGAGCCAGTTTAGTTAGAATGCAGTGCTACTATTAGATCCACATTAACCAGCCAAATTTGAACCTCTTGAAACTGACAGCAAACTCTGGCATAAAACTCATACTTTTCATAATCCAATCAATCCCCAATGGAAAAAAAAAATCAAGCAATAGTAGCAAAATATACAGCGTAAAAAAATATTGTATAATAGTTTATTGACTTTTAAGTATTGGAGTATGTTTTACAAGAAAATACTATTTCAGTCTTTCACATTTTATTCAATGTATTATTTGCCATTTCTTTATTATCCGTGAAATTTACTAGCAATTTCTGTGTGAAAATAGTATATGCTTCAAAGTGAATCGTACACCAATTTTTTTTCAGTGTACAGGGTTGTGAATGTCATTTCACATTGACCTTAACAGATGTATTGCGTATAGGTATAGTGGCAAAATTCATGCATTAGCGAGGACAAAAAACTTCTGCAGCTGCATAAGTCTAAGCAAATCTAAAGCTGACCTCAAACAGAGCAGGTTATTTATTGTCTTAAATATTCAGACTCTTTCTTGTGCTGTCGGCCATCTGCTTGAATTAAGGCTTTAATGATAGATGTGCTTTCTTCTCAGGCATCTGTGTTTGTGATGCAGCGGGGGACTTTTTTCAAAGAGACAACATCTGATAACATCTGCAGGGCCAGAGGCTCCCTCTCATGATAGAGAAGGGAGTTAGAGAGAGCAAGAAAGAAAAAGGAAAGAGACACAGTATGCAACACTGAGTGCTGAGAAACACAAGTGAACTGAAAAGACAAGCGAAGAGTTCATAACCAAAGCAAGTGAGTTTTTTTTTTCCAGACCAAAAACATTCCTCTCTAATTCACCAGAATAATTAAATCAAAGCTTTCAATGTACCTTTCAGCCAAATGTATGCTTCATTAAATCATTAGTCATAAAAAGGTCTTCAAAACACATTTAATTATCATTTGTACAGTCAAGGACTGATATAACTGATTCTTGCAGACTCTCTTCCATCAGATTTATTCAGATTAAACTCGACGGGAAAATCGACGCACAGGCTTTTAAAGTAAAAATACATTTTATATACAGCTGGCAAGTGTGTATGTGAAAACATCAAGACTCTGGTCATTGTATCACATTCATTGTATTTAGATTGAACTGAAGCTGAAGATCTCAATCTGTTCTTCTTAAGTACATGCTGGCAAGGACTGCACAATATCTGATCAGATAACAAATTACAGAGTAATATAATTGACCCCAGCACATCTCTGGTGATCCTGGTGGATTCTAGCAAATGGAAATTTTTGCTGTTGCTGCATGGGTGCACAGAAGCTCAAGGCTGGCTTTGTTCAGCAGAGCCTGAGCTCCTCAGATGGGTCTGTTTGTACAGTGGTGTCTTCACTCGTTGTGTTCCCACGTCGAAGCCCCTTTTAAAGCCTCATCCAGTCGCCATGCACTGAAAATAAACAGCTAAGCCAGCGACTGCAGTTTGCACACTGGGGTTAAAAAGGTCAACCATCTTGCTCTGCTTCACTGGATGGGCTCTGAAAGGGTTTAATGTAGTCATGCAACATAACCTACAGCTTCAAGAAAGGTCTTGATCAGAACATTATGAACATTATGGAACCATGTTCTAAAAATAAAATGCTAATTACATTCAAATGGAAAATTATGTAGAGTTTAGTGCATTAAGATGTCCTGAGTAGATTTAAGATGGCTTCAGATCTACCGATAAAAATATTTTATAGTGTGGAATGATATATCATAAATTAATGAGACAAGACTGTTAATGAAACACTGTTGTATGTGTTTAAAGAACGTCATTCATTTTCAATATAAGCAACATTTATAAAAACACTAAATACATGACATACATTCTTACAATATCAAATTACAACAATTAAATGGAATAGTTCACTCACAAAAAAAAATTTCTGTCATCATTTACTCATCCTTATGTTATTCCGAAACTGTATGACTTTCTAGCTACCAAAGGTAAAAAGTGAATTTTTAAACTGTCTGGACTACTTGTCCTGTTTTTGATGTCAGTGTGACATGACCATCATCATAGATTTCAAAACTTAAGTAATATATGTCTGTGTCATATTTGAATGTGTGCAAATTTAAAGAAACATAGGCCTTTTCATATAATGGCTTTAAAACATCTTGATTAACTGGCATGAGTCATATGCAACAGTTATACGATACTTTTATGCTGCTTTTTTGTCACTGTGGTGTACGTCACCATTTACTTTCATTATATGGAAAAGCGTGTTCCACCTACCTTTGTTTCTCAGAAGTAAGTCTTACAGGTTTGGACCGACACAAAGGTATATAAATGATGACAGAATATTCATATTTCAACTTATTCCAAAAGGATAGCCATTTATGGAAAGTGACAAGACATAATACTCATTTGATGAGCCAAATATTTTTGTTTCATAAATACTGTAGTATGTTTTCTTATCCCCGCAGAGGACAGGACAATAAATAATATAGATACGCAGATCAGTGCAAAACACACTCTTTTTTGGAATGGTTATGTCTTGATGTCCTGCAAAGCTTACTTGTCTTATCAGTGAGACAAAGTTAACATCATTGGGCTTTTAAACAACAATAAAAATTGATAAAAAAAATTGATAAAAAAACAAACAAAAAAAACCATCATTGGGCTTTTGTTTAATGACCGTAAACAGTGATCTCTCGGGTCACTAACCAGAGGTCAGATAAGACAGCATTCAGATTAACAGTACCTGTGGTTCACATTAGCGTGAATGGATGCTAGACTGTTCATTATGAGGATATTTTATTATGTGGGAAACAAGTCAGTATTTTTTCTATTCTGTTGGGGATGCCAAATCACACACAATTACAGTGTGGTCACATTTAGTGTTGCTTGGTGAAATTTTATGGGCAAAATCCAGTCAGTACAATAGAAATCTGTGCAATTAGGAGTTTTGCGTGAGGGCGAAAAAGTTCCCCATGGAACTTGCTCGTATTCAAGTTGGTCACTTGGACAAACAGAAAGCTGCTTGGTTTGAAGGTGAATTCTGTGTGAGCTGTGCTCTATACATCACTACACTATTGACAATAAACAATGCACCCATTTTGCATTCGACATTTCGTTAATGTGACCGCACCTTTAACTTTTAAATCTATAAAAGCCACTAATTTAAATTCTTTTCAACTTATTTTTAAGAACAACACCATGCTTTTGTTGGGCCTTAAAGGGATAGTTCAACCAAAAAACAAAATTCTGTCATTAATTACTCACCCTCATGTCATTCCAAACCCGTAAGCCCTTTGTTCATCTTCGGAACCCAAATTAAGATATTTTTGATGAAATCCAATAGCTTTCTGACCCTCCATAGACAGCAAGGGTCCCACCATGTTCAAGGCCCAGAAAGGTACCAAGAACTTTGACAAAATAGTCTATGTGACATCAGTGGTTCAACGGTTCAATTGTATGAAGCTACGAGAATATATTTGTGTGCAAAGAAAATAACAATTCAACTTTATTTAACAATTTTTCTATTCATTTGTGTTCCAAAGATGAACGAAGGTCTTATGGGTTTGGAACGACACGAGGGTGAGTAATTAAAGTAATTAATGACAGATTTTTCATTTTTGGGTGAAATATCCCTTTAAGAAGATACAGTAGTTCACCCAAAAATTAAAATTCTGTCACCTTTTACTGACTTAAACGTTCTCTCCAAAGCTATATGACTTTCTTTCTTCTTCAGAACATGAAAAAAACTACTCCAAAGAATATTTCAGTGTCTTTTGTCAAAATAATGATATTTAACGGGGTCCAAAACCACATTGTACCCTATTGACTTTCACTGTATGCACAAAAAAGAAAAGTCATGCAGGTTTAAAACAACACGAGGGTGATTAAATTGTAACAGAATTTTCATTTTTAAATGAACTATCCCTTTAAGCAGGACTACATCTTGATGTCTGCCCTTTCAGGAGAGAGAGGGGTGATTTCTCTCTGGGAACGTTTGGAGCTGGAAATAGAAGAGGTGGAGGCATTGGCAGCAGTGTGCTGGTGTTGTAGGGGGCGGCATGGGTGCAACGCCGCCCCTCGAAACAACAGGACATCCCTCACTGCCGCTCTAAAGGGTTTGCTGACAAAACAGTACAGAAAGAAATTCACAGCAGTGTTTAGCATGGCTAACATATTGGCTAAGTCGTATGCTAGATGTACCCGCCAATCGTTGTGCACCGATGACACATAGAGGTGGTAGAGCACCACTCCGGTACGAGGCGCCCACAGGACAGCAAACACAGAAGTCACTGCTAGGAGCATAGCTGTGGTTTTACCCAGCTTGCTTGGCACTGCCAGCTGCTGCCCGCTCTCGTCTTTGCACATCTGCTGCTGCTGTCTCTTCCGGAGCCTCAGGATGATCAAAGAGTTTAGTACCAGGAAGATGCAGCATGGAAGGAAGTAAATAATAGTCACGTGGGTCCAAATCAAGGTGGTATCCAAGCTGTTGGGTGCATGGCTGACTCTCCACATGTCTGACCACCAGAAGAACGGCACGCCGGATGCCAGCGCCAATGTGAGCACCACTGCGATGATCCGCCGGGCCCGTGCCGGGTAACTGATCTGCCGGTGGAGTAGCGGGTGGCACAAAGCAACATAGCGGTCTACCGTGAGGGGAACGGTAGCCCAGATAGATGCATGATTGGCGGAAAACTCCATCATACTAACTGACCTCAGCAGCAGCACAGGGACGTCTCTGTGAAACACAGCCGTTTCCAACAGGAAGCCCACGAAGATGATAAACAGCTGGCTGAGGATGTCCGAGCCAGTCAGCGCAAGAAGATACACGTACAGGGCCTTCTGAGTACGAACAGCCAGCCGGTAAAGAGCCACCAACGTCAGGATGTTCACTAGGGAAAGAGACAACTGGAATTAGAAAGAAGGATTGAGGTAGAGGAGGATGGACAAGGCATAAACAGTTGGGGAATGAGGCCAGAGAAGGGAGAAACAGAAGACGGAGATAGAAATCAAGGGCATGGAGGGAGTTGACACAGCAGGATTGATGGGAAGTAAAAGATTAGGGGTCATATTTACAGAACATGGCGACCCACGGGAATCTTTGCCCTGATTTTCCACAATGAAAAGATTAAACTCAAGTGAATTTGGGCTGTTTTTGCTGGTTGACACGACAGGAGATAAGTGTATTTTAAGAGTTTTTGAAGATTTATATAGTGAAGCTATTTATAGAATAGACATGTCTGTATTACCTAAGAGACAGCAGAATGAAACTGGATAAAACTATGGCTGAATCAAATAAAAAGAAAATACGATTTCTTCTTGTTCACTTTCATGTTGTTCCAAACCCATATGCTGTTATTTTTTCCATCAAACATTACTTACAATGCCATACCACAGTAGAAAAGCCAGTTTGGATATTTCATCTAAAAATGAAAATTTTGTCATCATTTGCTCATGCACTACCAGTCAAAATTTGTTGAACAGTAAGATTTTTAATGTTCTTTACCTTCTGCTCACCAAGCCGCATTTATTTGATACAAAGTACAGCAAAAACAGTAAAATTGTGAAATATTTTTACTATTTAAAATAACTGTCTTCTATTTGAATATATTTTAAAATGTAATTTATTCCTGTCATCAAAGCTAAATTTTCAGCATCATTACTCCAGTCTTCAGTGTCACATGATCCTTCAGAAATCATTCTAATATTCTGATTTGCTGTTCAAGAAACATTTATTATTATTATTATTGTTATGATCAATATTTAAAACAGTTAAGTACATTTTTTCAGGATTCTTTGATGAATAGAAAGATCCAGAAATCAGCATTTATCTGAAATAAGATAAATGCTGAGAAATTATAGAAATGAATACTTTTATATAGCAAGGATGCTTTAAATTGATCAAAAGTGATGATGAAGACATTTATAATGTTACAAAAGATTTCTGTTTCAGATAAATGTTGTTCTTCTGAACTTTTTATTCATCAAAGAAACCTAAAAAAAATATTTTCAGCTGTTTTCAACATGATAATAATAAATGTTTTTTAGCAGCAAATCAGAATATTAGAATGATTTCTGAAGGATCGTGTGACTGGAGTAATGATGCTAAAATTCAGATTTGAAATCACAGGAATAAATTACATTTTAAAATATATTTAAATAGAAAAGTGTAAAAATATTTTAAGATTTTACTGTTTTTGCTGTACTTTGGATCAAATAAATGCAGGCTTGTTGAGCAGAAGAGACTTCTTTAAAAAACTTTACAAATCTTGCTGTTAAAATTTTTTTGACTGCTAGTGTATGTTGTTCCAAATGGATATCACTTACTTTCTTCTGTGGAACATAAAAGAAGATATTATGAAAAATATCTCAGTATTTTTGTGTTCATACAGTGATGTTTTGGACCCCTTTGACTTTCATTGAATGGACAAAAACATTTGAAACTTTCTTCAAAATGTCTGCTTTTGTGCTCTGCAGAAGTAAGAACGTCTTACAAGTTTAGAATGACAGAATTTTCATTTTTGGGTGGACTAGAGAGATCTAGATCTAGATTTATGGGTGGCTTTCAAATGAGTCTCTAATTAATTGTTATTTGTATTGATTGGTTTATTGATCTCCTTTCTTGTCCTCAAGCAGCTGTCAGTCTCTCCCAGGTTTGGTGTAGTAGAATGTTTCTGGATACTTAATGATTTCTTGTCTGGTCTGATGTGTGTCTCACAGAATGAATTTACCATGACCTTCCTCCATCAAAAGATTCCAGGTGATGAAGATCAGTTTCCCATGTGCCAGAAATGTAGATTTTATACATATGGAACAGTTTGTGTGCCATGGTGAATTTCATTCAATTCCATTGTACTTCCCTAAATTAAATCCAAAATTGCATATTGCTTGCTACCTAGTTCTTAACTTAATATGCATTCTCAAATCAATTCTCAATGGTGCATGACCCTAATCTTAATTGACCCATGTTTATTGGTATTAAAATGCACATCTCATACCTGGCACTCCAACACACAACAGAGTACTGTAGTAGATGACAGGGATGTAAGCCAGCACACACTCTGACCTCTCCTGAGCGCCGCTCTCATCCTCCTGCTGGCCGGCCGCTGTGCCATTGTGCCAGTCAATCATGGCCTCTTAGTTCCTCTTGTGAAAGGAAAGAGAACAGGAAGGAAGCCTTAAAACTACAGTATCTGAATATGACCTAAAACCTTTGCCTATCAACTGAAATCAATGTGAAATGAACCTTACTGGGTTTATGTGAAATGCATTTCTTCATGGAATTTTACTATGCTCTGGTGTCCTCTTACCAGGTCACTGTGTTAATGTCAGAGACAGCTTGCCCTCATAGGTTAAAAACAGTCAATTAGAGACAGATGGAACGAGTGCACAACACTCTCCCTCATTTACTTGTCTTATCTTTCCACTTTCTGCCTTTCCTTCTGTGTTTAACTTTGATTACTCCCATAACTGCCCCCTCCTGAAAGGATGAGGTGATCAGCTCTGTGCCTAACATGTTTATTTGCTTTCAGACCCAGTGCAGAGAGCATAAATGATTGCTTTGCTCTGTATATTTTTATCCTTTTACCTCATTACATCATTGGGTTTTACGAACAACTTCTCTGCTAATGTGCTTTGGTGCGTTTGGGAAAAGCGGTAAAATATATATTTTTTTTTCTATGGCTAAATTTTGTTACTATGCTGTGGGAAACATTTAATACTAATTGAAGTTATACCAAATGGATATAACCCATAAATAAATACATAAATGACATAAATTTCAATAAATGCTTAAAATAGCTTTAAACATGGTCTAAAAAAACAAATGGTCAATGAAAGGTACTTGACCTGTATGTAATGTTGTTTATCCACTTTTGCTATTTTCTAGCGATAACATGGAATAAATATAAAAATGTATAAAATAATTTAAAATACATCTGTCACAATGGGCAACAGGACTGAAAAAATAGAAGTATTCAAATTTTTTTTTCTTACAATAACAGGGTTGAATGGTTGAGCTTGACAAGAAACTTGTGCAAAAATTAAGAAAAAAATGCTATTTGTCCATTCAAAATGCATTTCTGACTTAATAGTGACCCACAAATATGTTCAAAAAGTTCATTTTGTATTACCTCAAAGGTAAAATAAAAAAAAAAGCATCTTATAATTTCCACTTTCAGAGGAGCACAATCCCATTATCATAGACAGTTACATCATATGTTGCAATCAATGAGACTTTTATGGCTCTTTGTGACTGTAGTTGTTTTGATACAGAAGCTGATAAATGATAAATCTTTAACTACAGGTGAGCGTGTGCTAGGCTACACAAGAGAGGTTTTCCCTGAACAGCTTTAAGTACTTCACTAATGTTGTTCTCCCTCCTGAAAATATCTCTACAAATAAATCATCGCTCATTTAAGAGATTCGCAATGAATGAGGAGAAGCGTGTGTGTGTGTTTATATGACATGCTGCTTGTTCTGTAAAAATCTGGCTCTGTTTAGTTAAAAAAAGTCGAGTTCACTATTCAAAATTCAATATTCAAATTATGAAAGCATGTATCTAAGGAAAGATCACCTGTATTGACTGGACAGTTGAGAAATCCCATGGGATTATGATTACAGAGCTGTTAAAATTCTCATTGCCCCTCTACTCACTGTGAAGGAACTGATCAAATCTGATCAATATGCATATCACACATTATAAATGATGTGGAAACCACATTTTCTCACGAGGTTTAGATTTTAAGGAGAGTAAGCTTGTTCTCATGCATTAGACATGCCTGTTAGCGAAAGACTTTAATATACCCACATTTAGGGGAACTCTTTGGATATTATCCTATACTCATTGCCAATCATTTTTTCATTTTCTAAAGTACAATTTTATAGGCTGGGTGATATAACTAGAAATGTATATCTCAATATATTTTAGCGTTTTGGCGATATATAATGTATGTTTCAATATTTATGCATTTATTTTTTCAGTATATATTTATTTATTTATTTAACTTTTTTTTCAGTCACAGGAACCATAATTTCAAACAAACAGCCATTAAAACATTTCTTACATGTCCTGATATGGATGGTATTGTTATACTCTCATCCTTGAGCTCAAAACTATTGTCTCAGGTGAAGCCAAGCAATGTAAGAAGTAAAATATAGCATGTTTTCCACATTTTTTCATTAAATTAACAAAAGGAAACATTATATTTAATAATTATAATTTAAATGCACCAATATCACAATACATAATTAACAACCTTCAATATTAATTTCCTCAATTTTAATATAGAAATAAATAAATAAATAAACAGTTTTAAATGATTCAAAGAAATGAATCGCTTTTGCTAGCCTCAATCAGACACTATTAAAACATCCCAAATGTTCACATATTCAAGAGTCAAGATCGTGAAATTAGTCATACTCTTGAAGAAAACTTAATGGCCAAATAAAAAAATGTATTAACATCATTCTGATATTCACAATTTAAGTCTTAAAGCAAAAGTCTTAACTGGCCTTATTGCATTGTTTCCTCATATGCAACAAGAGCTTAATTCCACGACCAGAGATTTCCAAAGTTCCCATCCAGAGGCTACCATCAAGAATTAGGGTCTCAAAAGATTCATATGAAATAACTCGTACAAGCTGTTTAAGCTGAAAGCATGACATTGCGGCTTATAGTATAGCCTGAACTATGTGAATGCCAAACAGCAGTGTTTTCCATTACTGCATTAGTTCACATGTGTTGCCTTAGGGCAGCTACCCATGCAAGCATCTATATCTGTTCAAACAGTAGACAATAATGAAAAAAGATGTTTTCACCAAATAATGAACTGTGGCTCTGTCTTCACAGTCTCAAGGGTAATCACCTCATTTTGTACAAGTATAAATGGCTACTGTTTTCCATTCTGGGATGTACAGGAAGTCAATGTGTAAGGTTTCAGATCTCTCTCCATGGACTTATTGCTCTAATGAACACGCTCAATTATTCATATTCGGCCCGTACACCTGAGACAATAGTTATGAGCTCAAGGACAACGGTATAGCAATACCATCCATATCAGGACACGCAGGGAAAAGAGTGTAAGTTTCATTGTTTTCTAAAAAGGAAGAGAGAAGATGAGAGGGACACAGAAACAGAGGTCTTGAAATTCATAGTCTCTTGACTATAAGATGCTCACAAACAATGCCACACATTTTTAAAGCGATCTTTATGACTGACCTCTGGATATCCTGTAGTTCTTGGAGAAAATATTAAGATGAAAAAACACAGAGGACACAACAGAGAGAGTTTATACTGTTTATGTTTTATAGTATTTATATAGTGTTAAATACTTTTTATAAAATATTAAAATTATATATATAATTCAGATAAAAAAATAAAATTATATATATAAAAGTTTATTCACTTATTATAGTCTCAATGGTATTATGGAGTAAATTATAAATGAACAATTATTAATTAAGTGACATGATGAATTTCACTCTGAATTTGACATTTTACTGTATATTGTCACTTTGAAAGACTAATTCGTGTGATACTTTCTGCTAATTCATCACTGTTTTAAAATATGATTGCAAATGCTTAGACCTTGACATGCTCAAACCATTTTAAATAGCTAAAAATATATACAACATAAAGAAATATTAAATAAGACAGTGCCCCACTTTACCTGGATGGACACTATTTAATACAGCAAAAACATAGTCACAGTAACTAGAACTGCAACTGATAGCTCATGGACAAAGAGGTTTTCTTACCCTCACAAATTGCTGCAGGTCCCCATCCATGGACTCTGGAGCAGGATTCCTAACCGCCGATGCCCAGCCAGGCAGCCCTTGAGGAGGATGGGGAGGGAGGACAGGGGTCTTTGAATAACAGACACATTACTGCAATCACAGAGCGAGTTCGGGAGGAGGTTATGGAAAGAGCTAGAGAGAGAGAGAGGGAGGGGTTAAGCAGGGCTGATTTCTATAGGGAGGATTTAGGTAAATGAAGAATGAAGGTGAGTCAGATATATAGAGGTCTGTCTTTCACAGAGAGGTCAATATAGTGCAGACACATGAGGAGAAGGGTGTATAGTTTCACACAGCGATGCCTTCAGACCCATGGGAGTTCTTATCTGTTGTGCGCTCTTCTGAGGGTCCTTTATAGGATTCCTCTGGCTGTGATGTGAATGTAAATTTAGCATAAATCTAAGTATAGCCTCTGTGGTTAGTCATCTATGTGATCAATAACTAGATTTGTATATTTAATGAAGAAAATGTAGATGGTGCTTGTCTGTGCAAAACTCACCGCAATTCTAGGTTGATGCTGGGGTCTTCAGATTGGTTATCAGGGTATTGTGGTCGCTAAGGTGTTCTGAGTGGTCTATAGCACTTATTTATGCAGTCCCTAGGTGGTTGCTGGGTTGGTGGATGGTTGCTTGCAGGGGAAAGTCAAAAGCGTCCAGTATTCTGGTTTGTAATATGTAAATATGTAAATAAATTCTTCAATGTAAGTTTACAGGATTTTCCTCACCGTTCATTTAATGATGCACCAGAAGGAAATTGTAAGTCTGATCACTTACAGTAGCACACCTTTAAAATACTGTCATTTTAGTATTATTTATATACTAATGTAGTATTTTTAAAAACATAGTGAATTAGCTTTTATTTTTATACTTCAAGTTTTAGTCATAATGTGGCTTTATCATTTTATTCTTTTTTTTTTTTTAAAATATTTCTATTTAGCTTTAATTTGTATCTATTTCAGTTTTAGTTGTAGTCATTTTAGTACTTCAACTTCAACTTATTTTATTTCACTCAGTTGTCAAGTCAACATGTATGATTTTCTTTTATGCTTTGTATTTTATTTCTGCTTTATTTCAACTATCAAAAATGATTTTAAATAGTTTTAGTTAAAATCAACAGCACTGCTGAAAAGTCACACAATTTGAGGTATCAAATGTTTTTTTTTAATCTATAGTTTTAATAACCATGTTTTAATAATAATAATTATTTATTTATTTTACATGGTAGAACCATCACATTCTTGAAAATTCTTTGGCATTGCATGTAAATACCAATCAAGTACAATCAATATCAAAGTACTATGGTATTACCATCTGATACATCACTCTACAATGGTACTTTTACAGTACATTTTGTTCATTTAATGCTAAAAATGTGCTATAGGGCCCAAGATGTACAATATTCAGCCAAATCAATAAAGGAATTAGATATTTTCTAGAAGAATTAAGTTCCCTCACCAGCCAGCATCATCACGTCTCCAGATGGATGGAACAAAAAGTACATGTACACCACCATCTGGACACAGGCGGAGAGGATGCATGAATTCTCTCTCTCTAGTGAATGCTCATCACTGAGTGTTTGTTTTGATGATCAGTCTCTGAACTGGCTTTGTACCGCAGCAGAGGACTGGCCAGGCAGAAAATGAGCTGTGTAAACTCTCTGTCATTGGTCGTGGTTTCAGCAGTAGGCTTGTGTGATTTGAAATATATTAATGTTGTGTAAGCATGATAATAGGAAACAGACTTTGCTATAAACATATATATTTATCAATACTGATAAGGTTGATTACCACAGACTGGACTGCCTAATTGACTTACCCAGATAGCATACATAGACTTTTTGTATTTCAAGATCATAGGAAAGTATGGAAAAATTTAAAGGGATATTTCACCCCAAAATGAAAAATCTGTCATCATTTACTCACTCTTAAGTTCTTTCAAACCTGTATGGGTTTCTTTCTTCTGTCAAGCACAAAAGAAGATTTTTTAAAGAATGTTGTAACCAAACAGTTGACGGTAGCCATTGACTACCATAGCATGGAAAAAATACTACAGAAGTCAATGGCTACGGTCAACTGTTTGCTTATCAACAGTTTTCAAAAAATCTTCTTTTGTGCTTAACAGAAGAAAGAAATTCTTTCTTCTGTTAATGCAGAATTTGGAACAAATGGAGAGAGTACATGATGAAGGAATTTTAATTTTTGGGTGAACTATCCCTATATAATGCATTGTGTTAAGCAACCGTTTCTTCACTATATATGATTTAGCAGAACAAAATACACATAAAATACCAAAATACAAAAATACAATAAAGTCTATTAAAATAATATAAAATCATGCACTAAAATAGTAAAACAATGCACTAAAGTGCCCATACTTTTCACTGAAAGAATGTTCCCTAATACAAGAGCTATTTAAAAAAGTGAAAGTGACGTGACATACGGCCAAGTATGGTGACCCATACTCGGAATTTGTGCTCTGCATTTAACCCATCCAAAGTGCACACACAAAGCAGTGAACACACACACACCGTGAACACACACCCAGAGCAGTGGGCAGCCATTTATGCTGCAGCACCTGGGGAGCAGTTGGGGGTTCAGTGCCTTGCTCAAGGGCACCTAAGTCGTGGTATTGAGGGTGGAGAGAGCACTGTACATTCACTCCCCCCACCTACAATTCCTGCCAGCCTGAGACTTGAACTTGCAACCTTTGGATTATGAGTCCAACTCTCTAACCATTAGGCCACGATTTCAAACTGCAAAGCCTAATGAGCCTCTACTATTGGCCTAATGTTGTCACACTAGCCATATATCATGACATTTGTTTTGATGGCAAAGACACCAATAAAACATTTTTTCTTTCAAGTCAAGCGGCTTTGTTTGATCTGAACTTGGAATCCATGTTTTCATAGTGTTATAGTGAGGGTCAAACCCAGCAGAAGAAAATACTGATTTAATATGTCCTGTGATCCAATACAGCATTCATTATCCCATATATTCTTGCACTATGACACTTCAACATGTTAGATCTGAAACATGGCAGAGTTATAGTTTTCTAAACATATTCTAAACATTATCATCTCACATTATCAGCTTTGATACTGGGCTGGACATAGTTTGCATTCCAACTGTCAATCAATTCCTTCAGTCAACTCAATGAATACTAACAAGTTTAGCTTATTTAATTTGATTTACAAGGCATCTTTCTGTGAAGCATGGTTGAGATTGTGCAATGGAAGTCAGCAGCTCTGAATTAAAAAGAAGTTTGTACTTCACAAAATCCTCTCATCTTTATAATTGTTTTTATCAATTGTCCCAAAAGAGTAGATGCTCACACAGATGGAGGAAGTGGTCAGTCTTTGTTCATCTGACCTACAACAATCTCAACTTCCATAGCATAATGTGTTGGAGTGCAGTAATCTTACACAGGCCTTTAAATCCTGTCATTGATTTTTTTTCCCCAATGAAAGTATGTTGCCCTACTTTACAAAAGAGCCATTAAACAGTGCTGTGATGCAAAAAGCAGTTATGTCCACTTTGTCCACTCTGGTTCACTTTGCTTTTATCTACTCTTTGTAGAGTGAAGATGAAAAATTGGAAAATAAAGTGAACATAAAGTGAAGGGTCCCTTTGTTCCATCTAAACACATTAATTCATAATGTGATTGCTGTGAGTGGGGTTCACGGAGACTAACATTATTAATGTGAATTTAATTACTTGTAATTTCTGAGGCATGTGGGGGAGATGAAGGAAGAGAAACAAGATAAAAGGAAAAACAGATGAATAAGCGGCAAAAACTAAAGCAAATTAGTAATGAATGCAAAGAGATAAATACAGAGGCCCTTTTTGTGATGAATTATGGATTGTTAATGTTTCTTTGTCTCTATAACAAGTTTAACAATGCAAATATATGTATTTCGTTTGCAACAATACTGCCCTCTAGCGACAATATCCATTCAAGTTTAGTAAAATGCATGATTGTTTGGTTGGAGACGTGAACATAATGTTAAACAAAATAAATAACTAATTAAGGAAAATTTCCAATGAAACCAATTTATTAATGACACAAACTATACAGCTGAAAGGCAGTAGAGCAGTAGATACATTGAGGTGCCAAGTGGGTCAAATATGGAGTCCTATTATGAGAGAGAGGGAGAGAAATTGAATTAGGTTTGCTGGGTCACTGTATCACTGATTTTGACACTCATCTATCAATATTCCTGCAGGCTAACCAGATTGACTTTCTCTTTACTGAGTAGTATAAATGCTGGAGTATGAGTTATTAGTACAAAAATAACAAACCAAAAATTCTGCGGTAATATTTAAATTATGTAAATAATAATTTAAATCTAAAAATGTAAAGATTAAAGGTATGATTTCTCCTGCTTTTAAAGGTAAAGAGTCGCCATAGGCACAGTGTGCACTGTAAATTTTTTTTTTTTTTTTTTTAAGTTAAAACAAGGATTATTTGAGTATGTTTTACAAAATAATATTTTAGGCTTTCTACCTCAAAATGTTTAATTCAATGTGATGCTCTTTCTGTGTAATTATTTGTGAAATATACTAGCAATTTGAAAGTCGTTTGAATATAAATCCTACTTGATAATAATATGGCCTGTATACTTGTCAATGACCGTTGTTCTTTCACTTGAATATGAAAGCTTACTGCTTTATTACGCTGTCTATGAGTCACTGCATCACTCATAGTTACTGTTCTAACACACTACAATAATATTGACCGTTCCTAGGACAGGTCACCAATGAAACAATACAAACATTAAGTAAGGCATAATGTAAAATCAGCTGGTCGTTATCAGCTGACTGTATATTATCTTGCATTATGTGGCTTTGGCGCACCAAATAAATAGTTAGCCAATCAGGTGTGAGATATAATGTTTGTGTCACATTTTTAAAAGTTCCAAAGATGAAGATGAGTCAGAAAGTTCCAACATGAAGGTATTTAATAAAAGAATAAACACAGGGTAGTCCGAGGCAATGTGCATGATACACAAACAACCACTAATGAGCTGAGAGAACAGAGTAAATTAAGTAATACACTGATAACGAACTAAAAGTGTAACAAGTGTGACGATCAAATGAATTGCAATAAAGAGAGCAGGAAGAACAAAGACAACAGGAAATGAAACTAAAAGTCCATGATAATGAAAACTAAATGAACAAAAGACTGACAGTTTGCTTTGTTTTTTGAAATAAATTAATACTTTTATTTAGCAAGGATTCATTAAATTGATCAAAAATGACAGTAAAGACATTCATAATAGTGACCACATTTTTTTTTTTTAAATAAATACAGCTATTCATCAAAGAATCTTGAAAAAAAAGTATTACAGTTTCCACAAAATGTTGAGCAGCACAGTTGTTTTCAACACTGATAATAATAAGAATATTTCTTGAGCAGCAAATCAGCATATTAGAATGATTTCTGAAGGATGTGACACTGAAGACTGGAGTAATGATGCTGAAAATTCAGCTTTGCAATCACTGGACTACATTCTATTTTAAAATAGAAAACGGTTGTTTTAAATTGTAATGAGATTTCACAATATTACTGTTTTTAATTTTGAATTACTGTTTTATTGAATGCAGCCTTTTTATCAGCTCTGACTGTGTTTAGTCCCAATCAAAATCAATTTTCATATTCACCCTGATGTAGCCTTAAGAGGAATCCGTTCATTGCTATCAGTCTAGATCAGGGTCACAATTGGCCTGATAGTAGCTTTAGGGTTTCTCCTAAGTAAATGATTTACCCAAATTTTACTCGGAAGTTCGTCTCACACGCACCGCGCGCGCACACACACACACACACACACACACACACACACACACACACACTTGTATACTTACACAAACATACGCGTATCTGTTCTCCCTCTGTTGCCTTGTCACAGAGCCAAGGTTCAGGCTCTCTCAGCACATTTCCACTGCTCCTTTGACTGGCAGTAAACAAGTGACATAACCCCTAACTAGAGGACTCTGCAGCAGGGGTGGATGTCCTTACATACAGAGAGAGAAATAGACTCCAATCCTTCTTTTGATCCTGAGTGTGGACAGCATGTAATAGGATCCACATGTTCAGTCAGTATCTGGCTCAGTGCTTAACAGAAAAATACTAGGGGTCTCAAATACTTCTGGGTGCCATGTTGAGACAGTCCTATTACTACTTCTTGTAATTTGAACAAACCCCTATAAGAATTACAATTTTTTGATACAGACATAAATGAGATCTCAAATTGAGTTAAGTTAGCTCACCAAATGACAAATTCTCTCCTTTACTCACCCTTATGTCATTCCAAACCTGTTTGAGTTTCTTTCATATGCAGAATACAACAGAAAATATTTTTAAAATGTGTTGGTTTTTGTCCATACGATGAAAGTCTTTCATTGTAATGAAAATAATTCCCACATTTTTCAAAATATGGTCTTTCGTGTTCTGCAAGAAGAAAGAAATACGTATGGGAATGACTCAAGGTGGATAAATAATGATGACCAAATTCTCATTTTAGGGCAAACTGTCCCTTTAACTTGTTTTTGTTTCACTAATGGACAATACAACAGACAGAAAATCACAGATTTACATTGAAAAAGGGATTTGAGACATCTACATTGTAAAAATGATTTTTTTTAAATACAACAAACACAGTAAATACTATTTACATTTCACATTTAATTCAATGTGTTACTTACCAGTTCTTTATCATTTGTGAAATTTACTAGCAATGTCAGAGTGAAAACTGTTACTACACCAGCGATCATCATGCTAAAAACCACTCAGAACACTTAAAGGAGACCAATTATGCCCCTTTTTTACAATATGTGATATAAGTCTCAGGTGTCCCCAGAATGTGTCTGTGAAGCCCACAGATCATTTATTATATCATTTTGAAAATGCCTATTTTGTGTGGAAGCAGAAACAGGCTGTTAAATGCAAATGAGCTGCTGCTTCCTGCCCCCTTATCCAGAATAGGGCTGTGCCTTTACAGCTTGTATCTCAGATACTCTGCTAAAAAACATCTGTTTGGTTTTGAGTATCATGTCTATCGTGCTGAAATCGTGCTTTTTAAACCATATTAGTTTAAACTGTTATATGGTTTTCTGAGCGCACACATCCGAAGCACGCGCACAGAAAGCAGTCGTCACACGGCTAAGTTCTCTATCATGTCTTATTGCACTTAAACTGTCAAATACACATAAGTTTATGTTAAAAACACACATGAGTTACAAAAACAGTCGGTTATGTCTGCGAAGATTTTTTTTTTATATGTCACCTTTAAAGCAATGATTTGCCAATTGTGAACCTTCTTTGCATTGTTACAATATTGATAGTTGATAGAGATATTATGTGCACCCAGATATCACTGTTTATTTGTCAACAAAATGATGGCGCAAAATTGTGTTTTTTGTTGATGAATGAGCTCAAGGATTGGATCAAATTCCTGTATTTGTTTTCCCACCCATGGACAGGCAGATTGACAGCTGGGTGGCACCAAAATCAAAAGTGCATTATGGATGTTGACGTTTTTGTCAAAATGGAACACCACAACCCATTTTGTCTAGTCATGGGGGGGTCTTTACACAGCTGAGTTAAGGCTGCTCTGTGCCTGCTCAAAATTCAGTGTAAAGACGAAATTCAGGATAAAAGCCAGACTGCTGTGACCCACCTCAGCCCATAGTATCAAAGTATACAGTTGAATTGCTGTGTAAATGCATTCATTCCACCTCTGAGCAGCATTGAAATGGCATTTAGGTGTCTTTGCAAAGACACCTAAATGCCATTTCAGAAGCGCTTCTGTGCCATCTTTGCTGTGTAAATTTGGTTATGTAACAACAATTTTTTTTTAAAAAAAAGGGTTTTTACTGCAACAGCCAAGTTTTATTAAAAGCCCATCTTGTCAGCAGTGAATAACCCCTTAAAGCAACAACATAAGAAACTCTCTGATAACCTCTTACAACAGCCATGGCATGTTTTTTTTTTTTTTTTTACAAGCATGTACATTTTGCTTACATTTTTCTTCAATAAAATGGAAAAATCTAGTTGCTGTTCTAAGCATGTATTTATTTATGCATGCAGATACATTTGCATAAACACACCTGCAATTGTCCATTACAGTTAGAATTTGTGATTAGAATTCCACGCTCGCTCTACCCGAACAGCTGAGGCCTCCTCTGGATCTATGTCATACAACATTAAAAAAGAGAAAAGTCAAAATCAAAGCCGTTGTCATGGCAACTGCCATTCCTGCCCACCAAAACGAACTCCCCACCCCCCACAGGTTCCACTGATCGATAGGATATTGTGAGGGTGGAACTAACCCAAAACAACCAGTAACCTACATACTAGTTATGCACCATAGCCTATTGGCACGGCTGGAGGGCCTTCTGGTGCTGGGGAATAACAGTGACATTTCCCTACGTGTGGAAACAGTGACTGTGGATGAGGTCAAGGTTATTCAAGCCCACACGCTAGTGCTCTCACTGCAGAGCCAAGTGTTTGAGGAAATGCTGAGAAACCGCAACAGTAGCACGCTATTGCTGCGAGAAACAGCAGAATGCACTTCCGTGTTCGAGAAGTTCATCAGGTGAGAATCATCGAATTTGGGAAACTCTGTTTATTTTTTGATTTTGTATTTTTTTTTTTTTTAATTTAACATTTTTATTTAGGTCCAACCTAATCTAGAATTGTAAAGCATCATAAACATTTACCAAAGCACTACAAAACATACATTTTTGAAAAAACCTACAGCGGTGTATCATCCCAACATGTTGGCCTAAAACATGTTGGGACATGACCAATTATGAGAACATTCCCATCCCACACATGTCCAAGACTCTCTCTAATGGCCAACGCTGGAACTGCAAGCTTCCTGCTGTCAGCAGCTCAGACCCAAAAGGAGATAACATCTATGAAACACAACAGCAGTATTTAAAAATGAACTCTTTGCTCTAATGTAAATCAGCTTTATAATGAGAAAGGCCAAATAGCGTGACGTTACAATAGTGATGTGTGGCTAGCGTGAGAAGATGTTTTGGTTACAAGAGCACATGCCGCCTACTCATTTATTTTGAATGAGCTGAAGTTTTTTGTTTGGGGTTTTATTTCCTTTATAGCGATCCAAAGGATAAGACGACAAAGATACAATACAAGGAAAACAAGGCAAACAAGGCAGTAACAGCATTATACTACAATGGTAAACAACAAAACAAGATCCATTATTATAAAAAGAGATTTATATTTCCATAAGAGTAAAATGCATATTGTTTTATCAGGTAACAATCCAATTTGGCTCACAGAGCCATTTGATGCCATATCCGAGACAGCCTGTTAAATACATCAGGGTAGCAGCAAATTTTGGCACTCATTCAATTCATGAGCTGCTGAAATATGCATTGAATTAGACATACCCAACAGGAAGCTGAATTGGAATTCAAATTGGAATGACAGGAAGATGAACTGCAACTCATCCAACAAAAGTGTAGAGATAAGCATAAGTAATGAAATTATTATTTTTGAATAATCATACATATTTATTCCCTGGTATGCAGAACATCCCATATTTACACAACATAATATTTTAAGAATATTTCTCAAAACTACTTCCAAAATACAGCCAAAATGTTCACCACAATGTTGTCAGGTAACTTTATAAAGTTCATTTAATAAATATACTGTAAATTTATTGAATATTATGCTGTGAATATCTCCTTTTGTTTTCCATGAATGTAAGGAAATAAAAAAAACTGGCCAAAAAAATACAGCTAAATGTTCACCACAATTTTGTCAGCTAACCTCATAAATATTCTTCTATATTTTATTTGGTGTTCCATGAAAGAATGGAAATAAAAGTTTTGTAAATAATGACAAATAATTCTTAAAATTACAGCCAAAAACAAAAAATACAGTCAAAATGTTCACCGCAATGTTTTGATTTAACTTTGTAAAATCAATAATTAATAAAGTTAATTATTATTAATTATTTTAATATTTATTTTAATATTATTTTAACTCCTTTTGTGTTCCATGAAGGAAAAGAAATAAAAGTTTTGTAAATAATGAAAAAAATTTCTTAAAACTACAGCCAAAATGTTCTCCACAATGGTGTCAGCTAACTTTATAAAAACAGTTATTTATTAAAAATGAAATAAAATTAAGGTTTACAAAGTATTGGATATATGAAAGTAGTATATACTAATGCTACTAAATTAATTACAGATTAATACAATAATATACATTTAAATAATAATAGAATAAAATTAAATTAAAATCACAGTTATGACTCTGTTTATTGTTTGCTACCTTTAAACTCAGGCAATGCACTGAAATTTTGCGTAAGATACACTGACTGAATGAACCTTGATGCACTCTTTTTCTTCTGTTTCGCAGATATCTGTATTGTGGTGAACTCACGTTGCAGTTAGACCAGGCCACACCACTGCACAGACTAGCTACCAAGTACAGCATCTCCAGCCTCCAGCAAGGACTAACCCACTACATGAGCCAGAACCTGGCCAGCGATTCTCTAGGCGGTCATGTGGTGGGCTGGTACCAGTATGCCGTTTCGGTTGCTGACACGGCGCTGAGAGACAACTGCCTTCAGTTTTTATCGTGGAATCTGTCATCGGTGCTTCAGAGTGCAGAATGGCCGTCGGTTAGTGTCGAATTGCTAATGACCCTCCTGCAGCGCTCCGATTTAGTATTGAAGAACGAGCTGGAATTGTTTGAGGCACTTGAAATCTGGCTCACCCAGAACGACCCGGATACCATGACAGCAGAGAACGCTCTTCGACTGGTGCGCTATGCCATGATCCCGCCACGCGAACTCTTCCGCTTGCAGCGACAGTCACCGGTCATGACGCGATACCACGAGTCGGTGCGTGATCTTCTCTACATGTCGTACCAGTTTCATTCAGCTTCACCGCTTCAGCTGGCCAAGTTCTTCGATGTGAACTGCAGCCTCTTTGTGCCCCGCAACTATCTCTCATCCATGTGGGGATCTCAGTGGATCATAAGCAACCCGGCACGGGACGACCGCAGCACCAGTTTCCAAACCCAGTTGGGTCCGAGCGGTTTTGACTCCAGTAAGCGGGTGACATGGAATGCCCTGTTCTCGCCCCGCTGGCTCCCTCTCAGCATGCGGCCCATGTACACAGAGCAAGGTGCCATGCAGCCCCCGCGGCCCGATGGAGGAAACGGCATTGCCCGGCCTCGCATCATCATCACACCTGCTACTTCCAGTGCAGATTTTGCAGGTGTCAGCTTCCAAAAGACTGTGCTCATCTTGACAAAGCAGAAGAACAAGCTTGTGGTGCGGCATATCTTCGGTTTCCACCAAAGCACAGAGGAGGTGGGGGATTTTCTGGTTGGCGAGGACCTGCAATATCGCACATCTGAGTACCTGGTGGACGGATCGCTGTACTTGCACATCATTGTAAAGCCTATCTACCAGACTCTTATAGCAACCAAGAAATAATGTAACAAGCACATTGAAGTAGGATACATTTTAGATTTAGAAGGTCTAAATTTTTATTGATGCATGGAAGAAAATGTATAGGCCTAATGTGATTAACACTAATAAAGTGCATCTCCACTGTCCTATAATGTAAGTTAATGTAAGTTAAAGGTATACTCTGTAAAAAGTGTCGAAAAAATGAAATGCGCTATAAAATTTAAGGGTTAGTTCACACAGAAATTAAAATTCCGTCATCATTTATTCACCCTTGTGTCATTCCAAACCTGTATGACTTCTTTCTTCAGTGGAACACAAAAGGAGAAGTTTTAAGGAATGCTAACGCTGCTCTCTTAATATAGCAAAAATGGATGGAGAACAGGACCTGTCAAGCTCTAAAAAGCACAAAAACACTACACATACATCTTAAAAGTATCCATATGATGCATGCAGTACATTCCAAGTTTTCTAAATAATATTATTGTGTGAAGAACAGACTGAAATTTAAGTTGAAAATTTTAACTTGCGGTCACCATTTACTGGCATTGTACAGAGAAGAACAGCTTTGAAAATCTCCTGCGAATATCTCCTTTTGCATTCCATGAAGGAAAAGAAATTAAAGTTTTGTAAAATATGACACAATAGTAATTTTTGAGCAATTGTTGCTTTAATACAGGCCTGTGACACACTAGTGTAATATTACCAGATATAATAACTCATATCATAGTTATTTTTCAACTTGATTAGGCAGAAGCCCTTTTCTTTTTAGGAAAACTTATTAATGTTTAATCACCACAACATCCTTTGTCTGGACTCAGTGGACGAAGAAAGAGAAAGTGCACAGAATCTAAACCAGAGTGTTGAATTTAGCATATTATTGCATAATGTATATTGCAAAAAAAGAGAGACTTTTGCAACAATAAAGACGGCTTTCTTGTTCTTAACATTTAAAGAGTTTCAAGGTGCTATTGTAAATTTAATGAGAAATATCACGTGGCTTTCAAACCTGTAATGTCTTGAAACATCACACAGTTGTGCTGGTTATTTAATTATTTAGACCATTAAGTGATATATATATATATATATATATATATATATATAATCATTCTTAGATATGCCTAGTTATTTTTCTAACTACCAGTCCCATGATCCCCGGCGTCGTCAGGCTTGGGAAAGACGTGTGTTACTTGGGGGCTCACACTGATCCAAGTTAGGAGCTCTCAGCTGCTGGCCTTGGCCCATCATGTAAGTGCCTGCCGAGGTTTCTTTGCAGAAATCTCCCCGTTTTCGTTGCGTGCAATTGCAAGGCCAGCCTTTGCACGGAGAACAAGTTACCCGACGCCCAAAGGCTCCGAGTGCATGAAGATTGCGGCTTGTATTTTGCACCTTTGTTGCAAGCAAGCCCTCTTGAAGCCTCACTGCGAGGGATAGATGGAAGAAGGGAGCGACAAGGAAAGCAAAGTCTTTTGTGCGTCCCCTTCCCCCAACCCAAAAGAGGAGATGTCCGTGCCAAAAGGAGGTAGGTACTTTTTTTTACTCAAGCGATCAGTGCAAAACCTCGGAAACGCAGCCAGCGTTGCATGGCTTGCAAAGTGCACGGCTGCAGCTTCATCGTGGCCAATGCATTAAAAGTTTGATGGCTCGCGAGGGTCAGTTGCAATGCCTGTTTTAATGATCTGCCCTTTCGCAGAGTTTCTGGTAAGGCGATGCTCTCCATAGACACTCGCACAGGCGCTATTTGCATTCTCGTTGTGCCACGATTATTAAAAGAAACGCCTTCTTTCCGCGTTGAGGAACTGCCTAGCCAGCAATGCAAAAGTGATTGTGCAATGGCAACGCTTGTCCGCACCCGACTTGTTCACGCGCACGAGGCGATTTTCTCTCGAGCAATGTTCGATTGTTACGTCATGACGGCCTCGGCTTCATTCTGCACATTTAGATTAGTTCGTACAACTTCTGGCGTTGATGCATGCGAGGTGCATTAGATAACATGAAACTTTGGCCGACGGGTGAGTGTGCAAGTGCAATGGGGAAACAGGGACCTGACAGCCTGCTTGCATGCCATGTCGAGCATGCAACAATTTTTATTAGTTGCGCGTAATGGAAAATAATTCGGACGCTCTGTCATGCAAGCTTTGTTCCAGCAGTAATGCATAGGTAGAGGCTGCAAGAATAAGGGGCTAAATATAGTTTTGTTACTGCAAACAGTTTAAGGAACAGGCTTCAGATGTGCTACACAAGTCTCCATGCGCAAATATCCACAAACCCTCAAGGCCAAAGCTGCAGAAAAAATACTGTTTCGTACTCCAGGATTACCTGATTAACTGTGCATATTCTAAAACTGGTTTTTACTGGTAGTTGCTCACCAGTTCGTGCACAATCATAAGACTCGTTGTATGCAAATTAGTTGTATGAAAATTTGTTGCATGCATTTTCGTCTTTTCCACTTATAGTGCCATGAAGCTTTGCCTGCTTCAGACCCTGCCCTTAAATTGACCCGCCAAGTTATGTGACAGAGGATGTGACAAGTTAAATTACTGGCTGATGGACATATTTTTAGTTATGCAATTGTCATCATATGGTCAAAGAAATGGCATGCAAAAGTCAATTTGACCAACTTTTAGTGTCTTTGGGTTGCAGTTCTGTATTGAAAGTACTTATTTCAATATAGGACAGCATTACAGACGTTTTAGTAAACGTTTGGAATTCATGAATGTATATCAAAAACCTGCAATATATAGCGCTCTGTAGTACTGGTGCATGTTTCAAAGTTTTCTGCCATTTAAATTTTGGAATGTATTCTCCGAAAGAAGCATAATAATAATAATTCTGACAAAAACACAGGGTTCCCAGCACTGCATGCTTAGACCCCTTAATTACACTCCATGGAGCCTTTGCAACATATCTAATGTCCCTGCTCTTTCACGGAGGGTACTGTATAGTGCCCGTGTGTGAGGTTTCTCACACCTTGGGCTGAATTTATGTACATGCACAAGCCCAAATTAAAGCTATGGCCAGCAGCTGTTATACTGTGTCCATTCCTATCCATGCAGTGACCGCAGTCGAGAGGCAGATTGCAGCGCTGGAGTATTTACATTTTGAGAACAGAACACTCATGGATCATATATTAGTAGGTGTGGTTGAAGAATGTGTGATTCTGACGCCCTAATGAGGTGATTTTGCATCGTTGAAAGAGCAATAATTGTGTTGTTGTGTAACAGTGACACACCTGAGGAACATTTGAGGAACTAAATCCTCATGAACCAAGCCTCCGTCATGCAAACAAACACAGTTTTACCTTTGCACGAGGAACAGGTAGTGAATTGCGAAGGGCAATGTTTAAGGGCTGCTTGTTATTGCTTGATAGTGCAACTAGTTTAAATATATTGTATGGGTACTCCTTAAAGGGATAATTCACCCAGTGTTCAATTTTTTACTCACCCTCATGTATTTCCAAACCTGTATGCATTTCTTATTTGTGTGGGAAAAAAAGAGATATTTTGAAAAGTTGTTTTGGACTTTTGGACTGTTTCTGCTTCTAAACGTTGCTTGATCTGTACATATTTCTCTCCTGATCCAGACAAGATGACTTTTCATTGGAGAAAGGAATATTATGGATAAGATACTCATATTTTCATTGAAGCAACAGTTTGAAGTTGTGTTATAGATTCTTGTGATGTTTTTATCAGCTGTTTGGACTCTCATTCTGATGGCACCCATTCGCTGCAAAAGATCCACTGGTGAGCAAGTGATGTAATCCTGCATTTCACCAAATCTCTTCCTATGAAGAAACATTTTCTTCTAGATCTTTGTTAACCTAAGGGAGATTAAAACTTTCATTTTTGTCTGAATTTTTATGAATTTTCTTTAAGAATTCATGCTTAATTTTCTGCCATGCACACACATTCTTATAGTTTTTTTGTTAAGATTCATACTTGCACACTAAAACTGTGATCTGAAGTGTCAAATGCTTCAGAGCTGCATAGCTCAGAATGAAAACTGAAAGTCAGATTGTAAAACTGATTGGAAACTAACTTTTAAGAGGATGCACATAGACTGTTTTAAAATTTGGCAACTATTTTCCTGGTTGGAAGTGATTTCTTGGAAGAGCAGCCCTGCTTATGTCAGTGGGGGTCTATATTGTGCTTGTTGGCCCCTGGTTCATTGAGTTTGCACTGGCCCCAGTGGTGCACACAGCGGATTGATGTCCCCGCCATGCAAACATGCTGCCGCCATGCGCAATTGTTACGTTTGTCATGCTAATAGACCACAGAGATACTAAATCCCCTATTTGCGACAGCTCAATTGTTGGTGACCGTCCAGCCTTGCTGTGTTGTTTTGATGCAATAGCATGAGGATTGTTTTAAGCATTGTGCAGCTGATCCCCCCTAGACCTTTCACTTTTCGTCTGTGTGCGTGGAGAGCACAACCATGCTGTTTCATCTCTCCAGCATGAATTTCTGCATGCTGCAATTCAGGGCATGGAATCTCCACTAGATACTTGCATGCAAATCACAGTCTGCACGTTGGCAAGCTTGCATCCCGGTCTCTATATCAACGAAAGCAATACATTGCAAGCCTTTTTTTTTTTTTTTTTTTTTAAGCAGCTAAGCTGTTTTTAATAGGGTAATGTCAAGCCTGGGAGTGTCCTCCTGCTGAATCGCTTGGGAGTGACCAGTATGATGACTCTGTTGGCTCTCTGGGAGGCCCTGTCTGGAGGCCCCTCACTGTCTGTCTTTGTTTTTTTTCCTCTTTCATTCTCTTGCGTGCGCTCTCTCTCTCTCTCTCTCTCCTCTGTGGGCCGTGAGCTATGCTGGGTCGCAGGAACTGCATTCTGACATTGATCCATCTTATTGCAGACTTCTGAATAATTGAGCACTTTTAGGGTTTTCTCTTGAAGGCCGTCAGGGTGTCTCTTACCATAGCATTACTAACAGTATTACTTTCCAAGAATGGACTGCCTTTAGCTTATTGCAGTCAGGGTGTGAAATGCATGTCTAAAAAGGGCGGAGGTTACCTTTTCAGATGCCTCATATTGGGACGAATAGTAGTTGGTTTTTAAAAGCAATCCAGAATTTTTACCAAAATGATGCGTTTCTTGATGAAACAATTTATCTGTATTCCGGGAATGTGTGAAGACTGAAATAATGGTTGCGGAAAATTCAGCTTTGCCATCACAGTAATAAATTACATTTTGAAGTGTATTGAAATAGAAAACAGTTATTTTAATTGTAGTAATATTTCACAATATTACTGTTTTTACTGTCTCCTCAGATGATCGAATGATTTAGTCGTGCAGACAAAAGTTATTTGATTTTTGATTTTTTTTAAAATTAAATTTACGATTTCTAGATGTTCTAGAGAATATGTGCAGAAATTTCTTGCATTATGAATGATTCAATTGCGCACGATACTCACAATCCTGCACAAGTTTCTGGTTATTGTGCTATTGTAGAGAGTGATTACATCATGTATCCTTATTTAAAAAAGATTTTGTTTACAGCACCCAAGGGAGGCCCCTTCTCTGCAGGGGGCAGTAAACAGCTTTCTGTTGTCATCCAATGAAGCTAAAATGTGTTAGATATTAAGGCAGCCTTTACTTGGCCCCACATGTGCAGTTGTGTAAAACCCTCTCACATGCAGGAAACAATATCTTTTTTACAAATGACCAGACAAATTCATCCTGCGGTGCAAAATTCTTCATATTATGCAGGTCTCTGTTCAAATTGACTCTTATGAAATTTCTGGTTTTGTTAAAGCCTTACTGATTTCGTAATAAAGCTCGTAACATTCAATATTGTTTTCTTACACTGTGGAATAATTTGCTGAAGGCTACAGGTGGTGTATTGAATTTAAAATGATGGCATCTTTAAAAATGGTGAGATGAATACCATACCTAGTTGTTGTGCTGGTTTCTAATGCCCTCATTTACTGTTAACACTTCTGTTTGGTTTTCAAAATGGCGTATGTCCCAACCAATTATGCTAAGTGCTGAATAAAAGATTTTGCATCACATACAAACCACTTAGTGTGACTGCGGACACTGCAGTGTTTCGTGGAAGATGTCAGGGCAGAAATTGAGTGTCAACAGTTTGAGGACTCCACCCTCTGGTAGCACTTTGCCTTGCTCTAATTCTGCCAACCAGATCGTGCATTGTGGAATTGGGACTCCTCCTGGTATCCTCCCATGCTTGGAGGAGAATATCATCAAAAAACATTTCATTCTAGAGTTTAACTCTCAGAATATGCATGCACAATTCTTAGATTGCAGTTTGAAGTAGATTTATGTAACACTCACGTCACCAAATGAAGCTATGCTCTATTACAAGCTAAATCCATCTAATGTAATATATGCATGCAAAAATTGTTGGATTGTAGTTAAAGGTATTTATGTGCCACTAAATGTACTTGCGAAGACAAGTGTTTTCCAGCAGGTTGGTTTTTTGAGGCAGTGTCAGTCTTTTGGTTTGGTCTCCTGTCCCAAGCTGCATCCATCTAAAATGGTGGCATGCAATATGCATATGTGCATGTCACGCAGATTGTTAGATCACACCTAAAGGTGAATTTATGTGCCGCTAATATCACTAAATGTACTTGTAAAAACAACTGTTTTCAAACAGGTTGGTTTATTGAGCCAGTGTTGGTGTTTTGGACTGGTCTCCTATTATAAACTACATCCATTCAATTGATGCATGCACACTTTCGGTCAGACAAGTGTGCAGTAGTGTACAAATGGAATGGCGACATGGTTGCTGGTAAAACAAACTGTTTTGTTAAATGGAGTTACCTGTTTGAATTGAATTTATAACATCTACAGTTACAGTAATGAATCAGTGTGAAGTTATACACAGTGTGGAAAACATCTCTCAACAAAAGCAGTCTGTCAGAGCTCACACAGCAAACCACACAAAGTTGTATGATCTACCTTAAAGCGTTTAGTATGAATTGCTCCCAATTTAGCTTGTGCACTTTCCACTCCAGCTCCCTCTGTGGTCCCTGCCATTCAAATGCATATTTTACATAAAATCACTTTTTTTTTTTTTTTAGTACCATAACGTCACTCTTTGAGTTTTCAGTACAGCAGCACACATCCAAAAAATGTTATTATATTATTTTGTTGATAATTTTTTTTTTTCCAGTTGTTCCAGCTCTTTTTTTAAAATTTATTAAAGGCCTTCATATAGACTCTTTTTTTAAGAGGTCTCTTAAGCTCACGAAGGCTGCGTTTAATTGATCAGAATTACAGTCAAAACAATAATATTGTGAAATATTACAGTTTAAAATACATTTTCTATTTTAATATATTTTAAAATGTAATTTATTCTTGTGATGGCAAATCTGAATTGTCAGCAGCCATTACTTCAGTCTTTAGTGTCACGTGATCCTTCAGAAATCATTCTAATATGCTCTATATAATAAATATGCCGAACATTTCTTATAATCAATTTTGGAAATAGTTGTGCGGCTTAATATATTGTGGAAACCAAAAACAATTTTATTTCATTATTTTTTTGATGAATAGAAAGTTCAAAATAAACAATTTATAAAATTATAATAACATTTATTTGAAAGAAATCTTATGTAACATTATAAATTGTTGTTGTTGTTGGTGGTGTTGTTTTTCGACACTTTAGATTTTTATATTAATTTCTAAAAAAAAAAAAAAAAAAAAAAAAAATCTTTCTGACTCCAAACCTTTGAACTGCAGTGTATGTCTAATTTTTTTTATATTTCTATTTTTTGCAACCTTTAACTAAGCACATTTAAGCCACTGGCCTTTATCTGTTTATGAGGATGACCTGTCATTCCTGGACTGTCTCTGTCAGTGGAAAGCAGTAGAGGATGCACAGTGAGAAGCAGTGACGACATTGGTTCTAAAGCAGTGTCCCCAGCCGCTGTAACCCAAAGGGTCTGCCATCTTTGGATGTATAGTGTGTCTTACAAACTGCCAATGCGGTCAGAGGGGCCAAACAAGAGACGTTATTTTCATCTCTCTTCATTCGGCCCTCCTCCGGGTCCCTGAAATTCCATTGAAAAACTCTTGGGATTGTTGGAATTCTGTGTGTGAGTGGGATAAGGAAGAACTAGAACTGGTTGACTTGGGTTTTGTGGACAGCCGATACGGTCCTGGATAGACGACCACAAGGCAAGCAAGCTGCAGCTAGGGGGTCTCGGGAGTCAGTAAAGTTCATGTTACACCATAGCCCGAAACACCACGGCAATTGTGCCTGGTTCGCATTGCTAACGGTCACCTGAGGCCAGACGCTAAAGGACCTGCCAGACATTAGCAATGACTGTGCTGTGCCAAACCCCTTCTGGTGCGAATGAAGCAATGAATTAGGCATTTGATTAATTCAAGCATGTTTTGAAGGTTTTGTGAGCATGTCTGACATACCTGGACACTGTGTGCTTTTCATTACGTTAGAAGGCTGAGTTCAGCGAAAAAACAAAAACAAAAAAACAACCAATTTTTGGTCTGTGTGCTTGCTTAATGTTGAGTCAACATTAGTAGTCTTATTCAAATTATAGAAAAATATAACAAATCTAGATGTGTGAAAATTGTATGAAGTTGAATTAATTTACTTTTTGTAGTTGTTGAACAATACCTTTGTTTCCTGCCAATACTGCATGATTATATAATCTATTGATCTTTTTTGCCTCTTCTCACTACCTTGTTCTCCCTATGCAAGCACTTTCACATGTACTGATATCGTGTGCTTTCGGTCCTCTGTGTGTACGTATGGTTTTTTTTGTTTTGTTTTGTGTTTTTTCTGTTGACTGCTATGGGAACAGTGTTTTTTAGGTCAACCTTGGGTTTGGATTAGCTTAAAACATTTACATAAAAAAATAATGTAATGCATTGTGTTACTGTAAACTAAATCTATTAAAATTGTTTGTTTTCATTCATGGAAATACAGCTTTTCATTTATTGAAATTGAAATGAAGCTGAAATGAATACAAAGTTCAAAAGCAATTATTTGAAATCTTTTCTAATATTATAAATTCCTTTAATGCCAAGTTTGATCAATTTAAAGCACTCTTGCTAAATAAAACTTTTAATTAAAAACACTTTTGAACAGAAGTGTATTTTTATATATTATTAAATGTGAATATTTAAGAATTTACTAGCATCTGATTTTTAACTGCATCACATCTTCCTGGAAAGAAAAAAAATATAGTATAACTAACCAATATTTAAAATGAAAACTGCAAATGCAAAAAAGTTAATTAAAATGGAAATAAGTATTAATACTATAATAAATACTGTACTATAACTAATACTATAGACCATAAACTACATAATACTACAGTAACACTGGATTTGCTACATCTATATGCTTTTACTTAATTTACTAAATGCTAATTTTTTTTTTTGTTAAACAAGCCATTGTGCAATCATTTTTGCATTCAAAACATTTATTGCAAGTAAGTCTTGTTATAATCAAGACTTGTCCATACTGTTTTTTAAACAAATGCATAGAAATATAGGCATAAACTGTGATTATTTTATACATTTTAATATTTGAAAAAAATTGAGTAATGTTAAATTATAAATTCTGTCACAGTTTTGAATCCGCTCAATGAATCCAACCTTTTTTGCATTTTTGCTGCACAATAAGCAATGAATAAAATTAATGCACAATAACATTGTTGCAATTTGCTCACTTAATTTAATATTGCTATCAAAATCAAATATTGCTATTGCTATCAAAATCAAATATATTGTGACTATATTACCCAGCTCTAGTTTGAATTTCTCATGGTTCTTTTAGTTGTGCACTTTGTACAGTGGTGAATAAGAAACCTTATTTATCTCAGTTATGCAAGCAATAATTGCCAACCACTTCAAGAGCAGAATTTATTTACAAGCAGAGTTCGTTTATGTGACCAAAATAAATGCAATATGTGTTTATCTGCATGCATGTGTTTAGTTCTTCTAGATGCGGCTGGTTATTTTCATGGATGAAAGAGCTTCTCCAGTCTGTAGAACACGCCAGAACATGTTCCAACAGATAGAGCCGCCTCTGCATCTCCCTTTACGTTTTGTCTGTACATTGACCCATTTAAATTGCTGTAGGCTGTGGATTTGCTATAGTCCTGGACTGTTTACCATTTTACTCTGCTCAACTTTGTCACATTGCCAACGTTCGCTCATGCTGCCTCATTAATTGCAACTCTGATAAAAACGAACAACTTCCGGTCGATTTATGGCTACAATTGCCGTAGTCGATACCAACGCCGGGAACATTTCACGGGCAGCTTTGTGACATGGAAGGGCACTTGTTATATTTGGAGTACCTGAAGTGGCTGTTTTAATGCTTATGCAACAGTTTTCACAAAGGTCCAGTAACTGAGATCAGCCTTTTCCCTACATCGCTGATGTGATCAGCCTGAAGAAAGCTATCGGGTTTCGGCCTGTAATGTGTCAGCATGTGTGATTTTTAAGGATTAGGGCTTTCAACACGGAACATTGCTTGAGTCGGTTGCTAGGGAGTGATTTCCAGTTGGGGCATAGTTATTTTGGCAGTCGCGATCGGTGATGTACTTTCTGCAGGAGGCGTGCGACCATTTTGTGGTTTTGTACCCTCACTTTAAAAGGGATCAGAGTCCTTGGTGAGTTTTTTTGAGTGTCAGCTTTCTGTTGCTATTGTTGTGCATGTAAAGGCAGGTGGGAGAGGTTCAGAACTACTTTTTTGCCGGTAACAATAGTGTAACGGACATACAACAGGACTGTGGGTGAAGGTTGACAATGCACAACCCCCTTCTCACGCTGCACTGGCGTGTATTTTGTGTAGAATTGTGACAATATGGGAAGTGTCTCTGCATTTGTTTCCTGTCTGTGGGCTCATGGTGTGGTCAGGACTTTTTTGAAGCCACACCTTTTTGCAGGGTTTCTTTCTCTGGTAGTGATCTGTGCAGCTGTTGAATATGCATTAAAATGATGTGGATTAATTTATTTATTTTTTGTGCTGCTGCTAATGTACCACTTATTTCAGATTAATGAGACCAACTATAATTAGACCATTTGTGTGTTGATTATCCTGAAAATTTTAAACACTGTTGCTCTGTTGTGCTGTCAGCTTTGCTTTGTTTGTTTGAGCTGCCCTACACGAGTTTGGGGCGGGACTATCTGTTTGGCTGACCAATGGTTGATAGGGAAGTGTTCTGGAAACTTTTTTCCATTTTCCATGTTCCACATTTATTTTGTTTAATTTAATTTAATTTGTAAGTTGCCATTCAGGATTAAAATTTCATATGTTTTTAAATCTTTTTTTTTTTTTTTAACAAGCCTTCTCTGCCTATTAATTTCCTTTTCTGCTATTATTTTTACTTGTTTTGCATTTTAAATGTATTTAAATGTATTTTACTTTATTTTTTTGATCAGTTTAAATGTGCTTAAGGAATAAAAATTACTTTATTTTAAAATCATTTTATTTGAATAGTTAATTGAGATTGAATTTATTTTTTGTTTTATTTTTAAAAACAATAAAAAAATTTTTTATTTTTTATTTGTTATTTTGAGTTTGTTTTGGTGGCAGTAGCACAGACATTGCACACTTCTGCTTTAAACCTTCTACTGTAGCTTTATCATGCTATCAAAACAATTTATTTTATTTATTTAATATAATTTTTTATTTATTTGATAAGACTTACATTTTATTTGGTCATATTTTTATTATTTCATCAGTTCCTTTTGGTGGTAGTAGCACAGAAGTTGCACATTTTTGCTTCAATAATTCAAATTCCGTAACAAGGTTGTCACAACACCAACATTTCAGTAAGGGTTGCAAAAAATGTTAAAAAAGATAATTATCAGGGAAATTTCTCAATACCCATTTTTAAAAACAACAACAAAAACTAATATGTTATTAAACTTTATTTGAAAAGCTAAATATTAATCTAAATATTCCAAAAATGAAAACAATGGCAGCCTTTGTGTTGATTCATTTGAAATTAAAATAAATGATATTAAACATTGTTTAAATAACTAATTATGATTTTTTTTTTTAAATGAAGTTTGAACCTTTTCATACTATGCACAGACACATGCATGAGCATTTAAAAGCAGACGCCTATGAGTCAGATAGCATTTAGGTACCAGATTGAGAGCTGCTGATGCTACACAGAGACTGATATTCTTTGATTTTTTTTTCCTTATTAGCGCTTGCTGTTACAGAAGTACAGCGTTTGACATCCTTATCCAGGCACAACTGTTGATACGCATTGCAGTTTCTCATTCATCGCACGTTATACCTATTGTTTGCATTTAGCAGACTGGAATGAGTCAGTCAGGTGGGTGTGGGCTGTTCAGGTGCCATCAGGTATGTGGATTGCCCCACTCTGGTGTCACTCACGATGATGGGTCACGCCCGTGGCGGTAGCACCTCTGATCTGCTCCAGATGGAGAAGAACGTACCTGGCCCTGCCGTCTCACCTCCCTCTTTCACACTTGCACTCTCTCTCCTCACACTCTCTCGCTCTTTCGCGTTTACTCAGCCAGGATCTGGAGCCGCTTGCGCTGTCTGACCGTAAGTGCTCATCCGATTGGGAATCTCGGAATTCCATGGGGAGCAGAAATAAAGGAAAGGGCTCTATATCCCTTGGGACGGTTTCAGAATGCCTCTTTTGTTTAGACAGGCCTTTTGAGTTTTTTATCTCCCATAAAGCTTTTGTTTTCTCTCTTAAAAGGATCTTTTTACTAACAAATGCAGACTGGCTTGAGCGTAATAATGATGTTTTTTTTCTTTCTTTTTTCTTCTCTCTGCAGGTAAAAAGAAGCCACCACTCAAGCTTCCAAAAGAGGTGTTTGAGAAATCCCAACCTGCTCCTACGTAAGATTTTATGCATATTTTAGTGCACTGATTAAGTTTTAAGATAATTTCGCTTTCCTTAATGTTACTGAGAGCACATTTCTATTTATAAATGGTGTTAAAACTGCGTGTTTCTGTCTGAGTGTGTAAGTAGAATAGATTTTATAATTAAGGCTGGCTTTAGTTAGCAAGTCATTTACTGTGTCAGACAAGGACACTCAATGGGATTTCTTTGTTGCACAGACCCCCAAGAGACCTGGACTCCAAAGCCTGCGTTACTATTGGAGACAAGGTGCGCTTCATCATCCTTTCTTTAATTAAGGCCGGGCATACACTGTGCGATTTTCATCTGATTTTGAGCTGAATTCTGACTCGTGCGACACTTTTTTTGAGTCAGTCCGAATTTTAGCTTTGTCGTTTGTCGTGCAGTGTACAGGGGGAAACGAGAAGCAATTAGCCTCTCCCGACAGGCAATCGGACGGTCTGATGAATTTCTGACATGTCAGAAATTTTGGTCACCCCTCGTGGGGTATCGCACAGTTGAAGCAGAGCTACAAACCGCCTGCCCTAAACTCAGTGCTTTTTCCCTCACTGCGCCTGCGTGAAAACAGAACTTTAACTATTTAAACTTTATTGCAGCAAGAAAGAAAACGAGAAGAGGGAGATCTTTAGATAAAATAATGTTATCACGGGAAATGTGAATCATTGTCCATCATTTTGCAATCAGTGATAGACAAACACGTCTCAAAATTATAAATATTTCAGTTTTAAACCATGAAGGCGAGCCAGTGCATACCACACAAACAATTTGCAAACTGCATGAGCGTAATGCCCGTGAAGAAGTTTTCAAGTCCAGTCAACTCATTAAGCTACAGAAAGTGAAAGTAAAAACTGAACGAGCTTTGCTTTGGCATCTGATATTCTCTCAGAGGAGACGAAAGACATATTGGGTGGGTATTGTCTTAATTTATTTTCTAAAAAAAAAATTCTTATGGCTGATATCTTGAAGTATTGAAGTATTTCGTGTTAAACAAGTTGTTTTTTGGAATTTACTTGTCTGTAATAAAGGTTTTATTTTCATTGACTGGTTATTCATTAAGCTGTTCATTCAGTGTTCGGAGTCCGGACATCTGCTAGACGGTTGAGAATTTTAATTATAGGCCTGTTCATTGTGGAATATATCTAAATGTTTTAAATAATATTCAGTGAGGTGTAATCTAATTTAATCTTTTATATCCGCGCCTCAGTTGTGCGGTAAATGCGCTATGAAATTATCGCGGGGCAAATGAATTGTAGTAGACCTATAAATTTAATAATAAAAGTACCATAATAATAATAATAGTAATAATTTCATACATTAATTGGAAATGCCAAATCCTCACGATATCACTGATATTTTTTATTTTTTTTAAAGATATCTCTGGCTATCGTCCAAATATTGCAAGCGCAACCCGAGAATTCCACACGTATAGTGTGAGCACATAAATCGTGCTCGACAATTGGACCGTATAGTGTGAGCACATATATCGTGAGCTTTGGCTTTACATCGCACGCGATCTTCTCGTACAGTGTGAGTTGATACCTTGCTGAAATCGCACGGAAATGGCACAGAAATGGCACAGTGTATGCTCGGCTTAAGAAGGCGAATCTTGTGTATTTTTGTCTTTGTGTATTTATACTTTTTCCACCTTGTTTGTCTCCTGTCTTTTATTATGTTGTTTTTCACTTTTCATTTTTGCTCTTTTTTTTAATTATTAAAACTAAATCTGCATCAATCTGTTCATGGCAATAAAAAAATGTAGCCTCTATGGGAAATATTTCATGCTGCAGGGTTTCCACTTCTTCACCTGCATCTCTTCCTCATCTGTATTAAAAAGCAATATGAGAGGAACTGTCCTTGGGTCACCTGTATGCAAAGCATCGTAATAATTTTCATTCCCGTGCTAAGGTGATAGACATATCTTTTCAAATGTCATATTTTACATTGCTTTTTATGGTGATGTAACTCCCAACTGGTCTTGATATGAGAGCTTGGCTTGGTGAAAGACCGGCGGGTTGTAAAGAATGGCCCAGTGCACATTACAGCCCTTTTGAATACGTCTGATTGTAGGCAGCTTGGAATGTACTTTACTGCCTCTCAGGCTGTAAAAATATTTATTTTAAACTCATCAGATAAGTGGAATTTTCCATTGGCAAAGATTTAGGCTTTTTGTCTTACAACCAAACGCGAAGAGTGAGTAACTTACTAGTTTTTGATAAAGTCAGATTGGCACGTATGAGCTTTTGTGAAGAATTTCTGAGGAGCTGGGTTGTTGTTGCCTCCAGGTTTAAGGCGTTTGTTGTGATTGCTAGTGATAGCGAGCTGAAACAGGGATCGGAAAATGTTATCAGGAATAGCGTGCTTCCATTCTTCATAGGAAACAATCAGCTTATGCTCATTTGTGCCATTGCTTTTTTTTCTTTTTAGATGTCTTTCAGACTGTTTGGAATGCAGTCTTCATTTTGTTTGTTCGTCCTCTTTTTCTTGGTTTCCTTTTATCTGCCATTGTGTTTCACCATTCATAATGTTCATATAATACCTTTAACTTGCGTTTCTGTTGTGAACAGAACTTTGTGGTGAAGGCCGATGATTTGGAGCAGATTGGAGAGTTGGGGCGAGGGGCGTATGGAGTGGTGGGCAAGATGAGACATGTCCCAAGTGGCGTAATAATGGCAGTAAAGGTGAGTTCATACAGGCCTATGCTAGCCAGACCTTTTCCTAGCATTTCTTTAAAATTTTATTTGCAGTGCACATCAGTATTTAAAATGCTGTTCAGTGTAATGATAAACCAGTACGCCTGAAGTGACTTATGGCTTTTATAAAACTGTAGTAACAAGGTCAGTAAATTAAATTTGGTAGCATTAATTGCTGAATTAAAGTAATTTTCTGACAAGTAATACGGTTCTAGTGCTGTTTACAACTAAGCAACCTTGTAACTTGCCATATTTAGATAGAATGTGTAGTTAGAGGTGTGCTAGTGTGTTTATTAGCATTTTACAACTACCTTGGAACCGGCTTTGAATGGCTTACCATCAGTCAACCATCAGTTTTATCATGTTTTGTTCAAGCTGTATAGTATGTTTCATAAAATTTGTAAAAATCAAAAAATAAGTTAATCTTCCTTATATTAAACGTTTTGGTTATTTTTGTCCTTAATATTTTTTATTTTCATTAAAACATTATTAAGCAACTCATAGAACGTATAAACTACTGTTCAAAAGTTTGGAGTTGGTAAGATTGTAAGAAATATCTTATGCTCCTTAAGGCTGCATTTATTTGATGAAAAATACAGTAAAACAGCAATATTATGAAATATTATTACCATTTAAAATGACCATTTTATATTATATTTAAAAAAAGTAATTTATTCATTTATTTGTGATGGCAAAACTGAATTTTCAGCAGTCATTACTTTACATTCTTCAGAAATCATTCTAATATGCGGATTTGGCGCTCAAGAAACATTTCTTATTACTATCGATGTTGAAAACAGTTCTGCTACTTAATATTTTTTTGAGAATTTGTGATACTTTTTTTTTCAGGCTTCTTTGATTACTAGTTAAAAAACAGCATTTATTTGAAGTGGAAATCTTTTGTAACATTAAATGTTTTGATCAAATAAATGTGTCCTTGCTGAATAAAAATATAAATTTTTATCTATAAAAATCTTGCTTACCTGACCCCTAAAGTTAACCTTTTTGGTTATTTGTGTCCTTAATATTTTTCTTTTTATTACAACATCATTCAACTCAAGTTGAATCAAGTGTCCTTCTGCTAGAAAATATATTCTGTGACATTACATTAATAGACAAAACGGTTTTTGAAAGCTGTGTTTATCAGCATCCAACACTGAACCTATCATAATTTACAACATTATTGCTCGTTTCCCTGACCCATTTTATTCTACAGCGAATCCGGGCCACAGTGAACACACAGGAGCAGAAACGGCTGCTAATGGATCTGGACATCTCAATGAGAACAGTCGACTGCTTTTATACTGTTACCTTCTATGGAGCCCTGTTCAGAGAGGTACAGTAAATGCACCGAGCAGTCATCTCATTTACCTGATAGCATTTGCCGCCGTTTTAATACTAGAGTACAGAGTAGTAATTGTACAGACTAAAGGCTGAGCAAGCCCAGTTATCTGAATCCGTGTCCTTACAATGTCTCAACTCCACTATTGTACTTTGATCTGAAAGAAAAGTTCCACAGGAAGTCCTACAATAGGAATGTGTTTAGTCATTTCCTGCTGTCTCATTTTTATGTCAGGTTGTTGTTACGTCTAAAATCTCAGCTCTAACCTGATTGGCCCATTTTATTGTCAGGGTGATGTGTGGATCTGCATGGAGCTGATGGACACCTCTCTGGATAAGTTCTATAAACAGGTGCATGAGAAGGGTATGTCCATCCCAGAGGACATCCTGGGAAAGATCACCGTTTCTGTAAGTACCACCTGTTTTTCTGTCTGTATCCTGTCTTGTATACAGATTGAATGCTTCATATAGTTGTTTTTTTTTAATTGCATGCCCACTTCCTGAGCATTTACGATCATTTTAACTCTGTGTGACTCTGAGCTCCTGCAGATCTGTAATGAGCCTGATGTTTTATATTCCCGTTGCAGATCGTGAAAGCATTGGAGCATCTCCACAGCAACCTGTCAGTGATACACAGAGGTGAGCTGCGGCTCAAATACGGTGTCTCATATTTGCTTTTTAATGATGCCAGCAACTGATTTTCCTGCTTTCTGTCTTTCTCCAGATGTGAAGCCCTCTAACGTCCTGATAAACATGCAGGGTCAGGTGAAAATGTGTGATTTTGGCATCAGCGGGTACCTCGTGGATTCAGTAGCTAAGACAATGGATGCCGGCTGCAAGCCATACATGGCGGTAAGCAAGAAGATAGAGGAGTTTTGTATTTAATTTTCTTATGCAGGAATTTCTGTTTTTCCATGTACGTCATCATAGTCATTTAACAATAATATACTAAAGCATATTTAGTGCAAAGTATTTCTAAATTAATCTGAATATTTAGCGTTATTTATATATGAATATTCAATATTCATTTCTTATTTTGCATGTTGTTTGTTTCCGTGTGTATAGGTTAAAGAATAAAAATTAAAAATATATAAAAAATAAATATATATTTGTTAATATTTTCTTATATTTTATAGTTTTTATTTGATATCTCTTTAATATTATAAATGTTTAGGGTCAGTGAAACTGTAGAATTATTATTTTTTTATTATAATTATTACTTTTTTTTTTTTGGTATTTCAAGTGTTTTGACTATTTGGCTTAAAACACAAAGAAACTGTTTAGTGTACTCAGTAATGAATTAGACACGAGCTGTTCACATTTAATGCAATATATTTCTAAATCAATCAATCTAAATATTCAGGGTTAGAATATGCATTTTTCTTATTTTGCATATGTTGTCTATGTGTGTATGTGTAATACAGGTTAATGCAATAAAAAAAAAAAAATTTTTTTTACAAAATATATTATATATTTCAGTATTTGGTAAATCATTTTAAGATTAAGTTAAATTGTCAGATTTTATGTGATATCTTTTTAATATTATAAACATTTAGGGTCTGTGAAACTGCAGAATTATTATTATTTTTTTGTATTTGAAGCGTTTTGACTATTTGCCTTAAAACACAAATAATGAAACTTTCTACTGTATTCAGTTGTGAATTAGACATGAGCTGTTCAAAAGCTCAGCCATTCAAAAACACATTGAGACATGGATAAAGTGTGTGTATGCTTTAGATATTTCTCCACACACCTCAGAGCCTGTGTTCATGTAGCTCCGTATATAGCTGTGGATGTTATACATCTAAAAGAGAGACTTGTGTCATAAGGAGTAGAATATAGTAAGAGCAAAAGTGACATTTTTATGGCACTTTCTCAGGCTTGCTTATCTCTCTATTCTACTTATCAAACCACACTTCCTCTTTTGCCCACAATCATATTAATCAGTCATATTTCTTTCTCATTCACAGCCTGAGAGAATCAACCCAGAGACCAATCAGAAAGGTTACAATGTCAAGTCTGATATCTGGAGTTTAGGAATCACAATGGTATGTCTGAACGGTCTTATATATTTTGAACACTTTAATGTTCCGCTCATGTCAAAATTGATGTATTAATATCCGGGCTGTCAATTGATTTCAAATATTTATTCACAATTAATCACATAATTTAGTTATAGCTAATATGTTAAGATTTAAATTTGGTTACAAAAATGTAATCAAACTTAACCATGTGTAATACAAAACAACTTTCCTCACTTTATGGATAAAATTTTACGCATGTAAAATGCATTTACATTTATATGTAAATGGTGATGATTTGATACATTTTTATTTTTTGCAAAGAGAAATTTAATCATCATTAAACATGTAAGTGTTTGATTTGTAAATTATCCATAAAAAAGGAGTGTTACAATAAAAAAATAAAAATCAGTGCTGCTTCCTCTGTTGCATGGCACTTTATGGTTTGTGATGGTTGTGTTGTGACGTGTTTGTTTTTTTTGTCCTGTCAGATCGAGCTGGCCATTCTGCGGTTTCCCTATGACTCATGGGGAACGCCATTTCAGCAGCTCAAGCAGGTGGTGGAAGAGCCGTCGCCCCAGCTGCCTGCAGACCGCTTCTCACCCGAGTTTGTGGACTTCACGTCACAATGGTGGGCGAGCTGTTACACACAGTTGCACGCTTACACCAGAATACATCAGTAATTACTGCCAACTTTCACTGGCTTCACCACAAATACAAAAAGTACTTAAGACAAAAAGTGTAAAAAAATATATATATTTTTTTTTACTGATAGTATCATTGACTGGCCCTTTTTTCTGGGATTAAATGATTGGATCTGGGATTTTTTTTAAAGAAATGTATACTTTTATTCATCAAGGATACATTAAATTATTCAAAGGTGCCACAGTAAAATTGATTTTACATAAACAATCCTGAAAAATGTATCATGTTTTATTACAAAAAATTTTAGGGAAATCATATTTTGATGAGCATCAAATCAGCATATTAGAATTATTTCTGAAGGATCATTTGACACCGGAGTAATGGCTGCTGAAAATTCAGCTTTGCCATCAGAAATAAAATACATTTTAAAATATATTAAAATAGAGAAGTTATTTTCAACTGTAACAAATATTTCTACAATATTTTACAGTGTTTTATTTGTGACTCGAGTATGTGGGATGATCATGACTCTGAATTCTGTAGAACTGCATTTCTCCGAAACAGTGCTGACCCCACATAGTTTCGTGAAAATGAAAACCCACTCATTTAAACATAGCGTAGAGACACACACACACACACACACTCTATATACGTACCTTGACTCTGCATTGTGTAGTAGGAAAGTGAACAGGATGTAGAAACCCTGATTGCATCCTCTCTGTCACATTGTGAGGGGAAGTACTTGAGGCCACAGTTTGCACTGAGGTTTTTGCGTGTTCCTGCTGCAGTTCTGATAATTCGTATTGCTTTTATAACATATCTGTGTTTTGCTTTTCTCTGGTTGTGTTTCAGCTTAAGGAAGAATTCCAAAGAGCGTCCAACTTACACAGAACTAATGGTGAGTCTGATGCTGGAACTTTTTTTTTTTTTTTCACTACCCTGGATTGGCCTTTAGGTGTCAGACTTGTACTTTCGATGCAAACTTGAACCTTCTCCCATCTGATGCAGTTTGGCAGCTGACAGCAATTTGACTTGCTATATTTTATCTAAAACTATTGTGAATAGAAGTCTTTATAAATATAAATTAAAAAAAAAAAAAAAATATATATATATATAGATAGATAGATAGAAAGATAGATAGATATAGCATTGAAATGACGTCCATGTTATTTGTATATTATACTGACAAACTTTTTTTTTATTTTTTTAAATTTTTTACAACTATTTAGCATTGAAATATACATAAATGTAGCTTTTTCTGTGAGCATATCATTTGTCACAATATTGACGTTTCAAATCTTTTCCACACCCAGCAACATCCCTTTTTCACCCTCCATGACTCCAAAGACACCGACGTCGCTAGCTTTGTGAAGAGCATCCTCGGGGACTGAGAACGTCCCTCTCGGCAAAACTGACGTGTTGCCGCGGGGGGAGACGGGACTATTTGAGAAAAAGCACCAATAGCAAGACTAACACCTGTAAGACACACTCACCTCAGCAGCCAACAGTGCACAGGCACTCAGGAGGGTCTGGGGGAAAGAACACCGAAACTGAGGGTGGGCGGGGCGTTTAATAGCAAAACACGGAGTAGGGCATGGGATGGGAATCTTGGCGCGTGTGTGCATGTATGTTTGGGTGCGTGTGCGAGAGAGAGCGCGAGTGTGTGCGTGTGTGAATTCTTCGCCTGTCTGTATGTGCATACATGTGCATTAAAAGGTTTTACAGTCCCAAGTCAAACTTCATCTATTGTTCAATCCCAGTCCTCCTCCAGCTTTACCTCTCAATCCAAAAAGCAGTTTTAGCATCAGGTGAGTCTGTTATAGATGTCTGTTGAGTTCCCCCAGTGGCACTTCAATGTAATTCTTGAAGTATTCAGAAATGTTACCCACTGCCACAACATCCGGTTCTTCAAAAAATATAAAAAAAATTAAAAAGAGGGAGAGAGAGTGGTATAGATATATTTATCTATTATCTAGATATGTGTATATATACTCAAAAATATTTCTTGAATTTGTTAAATGAGTACATGAGGACAATATTCTGTGTTGGTTGTAAGGAGTGATGGTTATTAAAGTGGATGAATGGAGCATCTTTCTTTTTTTCCTGAATTTGCAGAGAGTGATTGGTGCAGTTGTGTCACTGAAGGCTAATCACGGATCAGTTTATAAATGCTGTCGTTATAGTGGGGGTCTAGGCCCACAGAGCTGTCCCAAAATCAGACGTTAACAGCCAGAAGTGAAAAGACCGCTTTTCACATACCCTCCATGAACTGTGTGTGTGAGTAAACGCTTGTGTGCTTTATATGCTATTCGTCTAAACCAAGGTGATTTTGGGCAAAAGGTATCTAAGTGTGTTGGCGACATCTAGACCTCTTTGTTCTGAGCCAATCAAAAAATTCTCACTATTTTCAATTGCAATCCAACTGGAAATGATTATTATTATTATTATAATTATTATTATTATCATTGTTATTTTATTATTATTATACACAGTGCATATGTATTAACAATAATGAGGTGTTCCGCAGTTTCTGTATGTGTTGTAACTGCTGTTTTTCTCATTGGAAACTTGACAATTTCTTTTTAATTTTAAGGTGGTGTGCAGGAATGAGCGTGTGGTCATTTGTGAGAGCGTGTGTGTGTGTACGTGTCTGCATGTGAACGTTATATAAAAGTCTGAACACACGTAGCTGACGCTTCTTTCAAAGCCTCACTGTGACTCGGAAGCCTGATTTTGTGCCTCTCTATAGAAAAAAAGAAAAGGAAAAAAAAAAAATACCAACATTAAAACAAACTACAAAACCCACGCTGCTTTGTCATAAGACATGCTTTGCTTTCCACAGGCTTCAGATAGTGGCGGAGGGGTCTGTTGCTTTGCTTTCTGGGCTTCTGGTTTTATTCTCGTATCATTTTTGCTAGGTGGAGATGATGAGTGTGAGAGTGTGTGTGTGTGTGTGTGGGGGGGGGGGGGGGGGGGGTAATTTACTGTGGGTTATTTGTGTGTGAATGGTTTTATTCCATCAATATGATGTTAAATTCAAAATTTGAAAATGTTAAAACATAAATATAATGTTTTAACTTGTGACCACTGTATACAGAATGGATAACACTGCTGATTTGCCTGTAATCGTTATATTGTTTGATTCAAACATAAAAGTTATCTTATATCTTCGGTGTTTCGTTTTGATATGCTACATTAAAATGGTCAGGAGTTCATTTTTTTTGTTTTGTTTGGCCAGTCAGTCTGAAATCAGAAGTTATCATTTTCCTTTCACCTTGGTTTAATTTAGGTAATTTTATACATACATATATACATATGTATGTATGTATGTATGTATATATGTGTGTATATATATGTGTGTATGTGTATATATATATATATATATATATATACACACACACACACACACACACACACACACACACACACACACACATATACATATATATATATATATATATATATATATATATATATATATATATATACACATGCATGCATAATATTTGTATACTGTAGAATTAAATTGTCACAACCTAAAAAAAAGTTCATTATTTGGGTGAAAACTGACAAGGCCATGTCTGGATCACATTTCCCCCCAACCATCAACCTATCCCCAATGTGGCATTTTCATTATTTCTACATTTGTTGGATGGCAGAAAAGTCATTTACTACATAGTTTGAATGAATGGAATGTCACTTAAATAGTAAAAATGTAAAAAACAAAAAAAAACAAAAAATGCATTAAATGTTGTATTGCTTTTATGCTGACTTAAAAGGTGCCATAGAATGAAAAATTGTCTTTACCTTGGCATAGTTAAATAATAAGAGTTCTGTACATGGAAATGACATACAGTGAGCCTTAAACACCATAGTTTCCTCCTTATGTAAATCTCGTGATTAAAAAAAGACCACTGAAAAACAGGCGAATCAGAACATAACACCGACTGTTACGCAACAGTCGGGATCACTAATAGTTACGCCCCCAACATTTGCATAAACCCGCCCATGTTCTAGGTCAGCCGCTGTACGTAACCATCTCGCAGGTATTGTGAAGAAACAAGCGAGGACAACAGCGAAAATGGCAGACCATGGAAATACATGTTACTGCCTCCAGGCTGCAGGGATGGGTTGGTGTCTATATTCAGAAAGGCACAGAAAGTAAATAACGCGTTCTAATAAAATAATGCCAGCCACTAAAGGGACATGGTTAGCTCCTTGCTAGTAGTAGCCTGTTACACTGCAGTACATAAGATTTCACTTACCACACAAACAGAGTAAGGAGAGATGAGGATGATGGTGAATGGTTTACAGATCCTGAGCACCACTGACAAGCATCTGATCTTGTAAAATGTGTGGTAAGTACTGCCGTTACATAATATAAACATAGTTTGTGCGATCGCGAATCTCGAAAGTGAAACTATAATGCGATCAACCGATCATTCAAAAGCAGTTTCAATGTCTCTTGTATTAATAACGGCTCCCTGATGCCCGCATTTTATATACAGTATAATTACCCGACAATATAACTGCGAGAGAAAGTATTGAAATATATATTTTCCTCTCTGTGTTTCCTTCTTGCTGTGAGTTACTGAAATGAGCTGCACTGTGAAACAGCCAATCAGAGCAGAGCTCAACATTGAGCAGCACTGTGAAACAGCCAATCAGAGCAGAGTTCATTATTATTCATGACCCTTCCAAATAAGCCAATAACAGACCGTTTAATTCTAGGGAGAAATCCTAGGGTTGTAAATGGACATGTAAAATCGTTTCTGGAGATTTTTTGCCCTTACCTAAGCTACATACCTTCTATGTAGATATCAGAGAACAATTTAAAATACTGTATCAATGCATTCTATGGCACCTTTAAGCATTTGCAGCATTTTAGTGTAACACTGCAGAAAATTATGGACACTTTAATGAAAATCATCAAGAATGTGAATGTAAAGGAATGCAGATTTTTTAAAAAAAGATTGTCTCAATGCAAAAATATCCTAAAATTGTTTGAATTTTATTTGAAAAATTCTTTTTGAAATCAAATGTGACCTGGACTTGTTTCCTTAAAATTCAACCAACAAAAAATGCAAAAACAATCAGCATGTTAATGAACTCCTGAAACACGTGAGAACCGACTTTACATTTTTCAAGTTCTGGAAGTTTCTGTCAAGTATCCTTCTTCAAATAGATGACCGCTGGATGTCACCCACATTTCTCCACTTCGTCTGCTTCATTCATCCAAATGAAGGTTCCCAGCCATTGTATGTTATAACATTAGACATTAGAGAGTGGACATGACCATGAGATGACAGTACAAGTAAAAATATTCAGCACAAGCACTTTGAAAGTGCTATTTTTCATGGCCAGTGGAATAACACATCTTTCATCTACACCGTTCTCTTTATTTCTCATTTGTCCTAATTTCTTCTCAACTGCTGTTTGATCAGTTTCTTGTCACTTTATCATCATCTTAATTCAACTGAGGAGGATCATTCTATGAAACAGCAAAAAGAACATACTTAGGAAAGTGATGCCAAATGTTAGTGTTAACTCTTTTTTTTTTTTTTAATGTGTCAACAAAAATTAAAAATGTTTAGTTAAACTCACATTCAAAAGTTTGGGGTCTGTAAGATTTTTTAAATATTTTTGAAAGAAGTCTTGTATACTCAAGGCTGTGTTTTATTTGATCAAGATACAGTTAAACAGTAATATTGTGAAATATTGAAAATTGGAAAAACTATTTTAAAGTATAGTTTTTTTCATGTGATGGCAAAGTTGAATTTTAATATCCATTCACATTTCCTTCATAAATTATTTTAATATGCTAATTTGGTGCTCAAGGAACATTTCTAGTGATTAATATTGAAAACCATTGTGCTGCATTTTAATTTATATGGAAACCCTGACCATTTTTTTTTCTCAGGATTCTTAGATAAATAGAAAGTTCAAGAGTTACTTTTGGTAAATTTAATACAACTTTGGTGAATAAAATAAATGTTACGAAAAATGTCAAGAACTTTTGAAACAAATAAGTAACCAGTTTCATATAATGATAATGAGAGAACAGATATTTAAAAAAGCTTTGTGGTCTCATGACTTCCCAGAATGCCCTCTGTGGTCACACCGATAACTTTCGCATTAATTTAGTCGATGTGACAAGAAGCTGGACTGAGAACCCAACTTATGCTCAACTCAACACCTCCCTCTCTCTCAGGCAATTCTCATCTTCACAGGTTGTCTAAAAGTCAGCCAAGTATTTTTAGAGGTGGGGGATGCAAAACAAGCATTTGAGATTTGCTTAAAGGTGCTGTAAGTGTTTTCAGCTGTTTCGGCTGTCAACGCACCATCTAAAGCCATGCTTGCAAACCTGAATATAAAGGACTGACAGACTGAACTATTCTGATTGGCTGGTTTTATCTGCAGTATATTAAGAATGTTTTTTATTTATATATATAAAAAAAATGCTTGAAGCACTTTTAATGCAAACTTGGACAGCAGTGTTACACATTAGATTTCAGACTCATGAAATGTTTCTGAGTAAGATTACATTGAAATTATTGCAAATTTGTGCCATAATTTCTGAGGTTAGCAGATTTGACTTGGCTCACTGTTGCAATACATGGGTCTTTCTACAGGTGTTTTTTTTGTATGTATGTGCTTTTCTTCGCATTAATGTTCATTTTCATTTCACACACAAAAAATTGGTTCTTCAGCGGTTCTTTGTGGTAGCTGAGGTGCTATATAGCACTGCTAAGTGGTTCTTTGGCTTCGTAATCATAGGAGAACCAATTTAAGTGTTATATAGCACCTATAAAGAACCTGTAATGGTTCTTTGGGGTGGTTAAGGTGCTATGTAGCACCATCTTTAAAGATATAGGTGCTATGTTGCACTTAAAGTGGTTCCCCTATAATTGCGAGCCAAAGAACCATATTTAGTGATATTTAGCACCATTTTTTTTTAGAGTGATATTAGCAAAAGCCAGTTGTATATCCTTTATTAATCATTGCAACATCAAAAGAGAAGCAGAAAAGAGTTCTTTGATCAAAAATCAACAGGAGGTTGTCATATAATTATAAAGCTTTGTGTTTGCTGTGGTTTGTCCATTCTTTCTCTCCTATGGGTCTTTGCCAGAAAAATGGCGAGAAACACCGTAGGTGTCAAAAATTGTTTCGAGGTGTGTATTTGTCTGATTGTTAATTAAAGGGATTCAGCCTTCCATGTGAGTATGTCTCTATGTTCCAGCTCTGTGATACCCACATGCTGACAAAACTCAGAATAGGTCACCTGTACTGTCCAATGAAAAACGTGCCCTGAGAACCATTGGTGGCGTTTTATTCTGCTTTAACCAAGTGGTTTCAGAATGAATGAATCAGATGAGTTCATCTCCTCTTACTATATTATAAGAATATGGCTTTAATTAAACACAAAGCTCCGTCTGCACGTTGATGTGACTGATCCGATGAATCTACACAGATAGAGAATTCAAGGAAATGTGAGGACATGTCTGTTCCTGTTCCGATGCCGTAAAACCCTGATGGGGAAAATCACAGCGTGTTGGGGGTGCAGAGTGTCATGTAGGTTTTTATCCAAATCTGAAAAGACTTCAGGCATTAAAAGTTCACAAATATATTCAAATCTGTCTTAACTGTCATAGAGTGCTGGGAAGCCACTTTGACAGAGCTTCCCAAGGTACAAGCTGCTCTTAATTCAAAGTAGTTAAATTACATTTAAAATGTAAAAAAGTAGATAGAGTAACTACACTGAAGTTTAAGTTTGATCAGATGATTTATGTAATTTAATGATATAATGATGATGATAAAAAATAATGATCTATACATAGTTTCATTTCATCTTACAAAAACAATGCATCTCAACTGCATCTCAATTGAAAATGATGAACGACTTAAATGCCTCACTGGGAATTCAACTTCAGTGCTATTTTAGTATAATTTATACATTATCATAGTATTTATATTTAGAATTTTTTTTATATACTGTCAGTTTTAGTAGTAGTGCTTTTAGCCTTTGTATTCATTTTAAAGCTTTCATTTATTTTTATTTTAGTTTTAGTTATTTTAGTACTTCAATTTAAAATTTATTTCAGTTTCCTATAAGCAACTTTTTTTTTCATTTAAGTTTTTTCATGTCTAAGCTTTCATCTAATAGTTAGATTTTATTTTATTTCAGCTTTATTTCAGTTAACACATTATTATAGTTTCACTTAACAATAACAACACTCTTTTACGCAGGGCCTGAAATGAACCAATTCACTAAAATAACTATTCAATAACTTCTCAATTGACTTCTTAAGTTAGATGTATAGTTCATCGAAAAGTCATTTACTCACTGTCATGTCATTTATGAACCTGTACGACTTTCTTTCTTTAGCAGATCACAAATTAAGATATTTTAAGATGTTTTTTTTTTTTGTCCATGCAGTGAAAGTCAGTGGGGTCCAATGTTGTTTGGACATTATTCTTTAAAATATCTTTTGTGTTTTGCTGAAAGAAAGCACATGTTTGGAACAAGATGAGAGTAAATAAACAATGGCATAATTGATATTTTTGGTTGAACTTTATTTTAACATTACTACTTTTAGTTAGTTACTGTCAGTGTTGGGGAGTAACTAGTTACATGTAACGGAATTACGTAATTTACAAAATAAAAGTAATTGCAATCAGTTACAGTTACTAAGAAAAAAATAGGTAATTAAATTACAGTTACTTATGAAAATGTTAAGGATTACAAAGGGGGTTACATCTGATTTTTTTCACACACACTCCCACATACAGATTTAATTTATTTCCTTCATAAATTGCAGTGAATGCTCTAAAATATGAAACACCAATGTTTCAGAAGTTTATAACATGCTTATCTGATAACTCTTATATTTCCTATATGGCTTTATGTTTTATTTTTTTTTAAGATGAACTGTGTTTTCCTAAGGCATTGTTAGATTCCAGTGTTTCCTGTCATAGCTATGCAAAGATTTGATTTCAAAAACAGTATCATTATTTCTTGTTGTGTTTTTAAATCTGTATTTAACCTCAAAATGATTTTAAAGTAAGTCTGATTTTGTAAGTCAGTGGTCATGTAAAACAACACTTTTTTTACCTTGTCAAAAACCTCTGTTCACAGCGACTCTTTTCGGTGCATATCTCTTTACATGCTAATGAGCTCTGCTCACCCTGTTCTGTGGAAGAGCAAAGGCGATTCGCAAATAATCATACAAAAATATGAAGTGTGAGACTTGCTTCTTCTGGAGGTGCAGCTAGATCACAAACAATGGGTACTCATCCATCCTTGAGTTTTAACTTTTTAACAAAACCTGCCTTGTATTTTCCATCATTCAGAAAGCAGTCTGGAGTAAAATGATTTGCGCAGCCAGACATAAACGAATTTAGTGAAAGTGAAGTGACGTGTGACCAAGTATGGTGACCCATACTCGGAATTTGTGCTCTGCATTTAACCCATCCAGGTGCACACACACAGCAGTGAACACACACACCATGAACACACACACCCGAAGCAGTGGGCACCCATATTGCTGCGGCGACCGGGGAAGCAGTTGGGGGTTTGGTGCCTTGCTTCAAGGGTCTCACCTCAGTCGTGGTATTGAAGGTGGAAGAGAGCACTGGTTATTCACTCCAAAATCAAAATGGCTTGGTAATTGAGACTGTTTAGGTTTTTGGGGGATTAAAAAAAGGAGTGAATTTTTATCATTGTAGGGTGCTTGTGTCCACACACTGCTAAGACACATTTATAGGCAAATGAAGATATTTTGCATCCAATATCTACTTTAAAATATAAATATTATAAACTTAATTCAAGTGATGAAGGATTTCGAAAGTCTGACAGTAATCAGTGTTGAGCACTACTGTAAGGTTAACCCTGCCTGGTTTACATGTTTGAAAATGATTAACAGTTGAAAACATTAGAAATTTAGAAAAGTAATCAAATGTAATCAGTTACATTACTTTAATAAAGTAATTGAAAAGTTACACTACTTATTACATTTTAAGTAGGGTAACTTGTAATCTGTAACCTATTACATTTCCAGAGTAAACTTCCCAACACTGGTTACTGTACACTGTTATTCAAAAATACTTGTGTGTAGAAAATGTTTGTATACTGTGTGTACTGAACCTGGCAGTAAATGCACAGCAAATTTGTTTTTTAACTGCCTTTGCTTTGTAAAAAGAGTAAAGTGAGTTTTTTGCTTGAGGACTTTGGGGCCTTTTTGCATTTTTGTCTGCTTTTTTACCCTTATTTTACCCATATTTATTTATTTTTTTTTCTTTTTCAATGCTCCTGTGCTACTGAGAACAGTTCATTCAGCAGGTTCAGAGGATGAAATGGAAGCTTTGACTTAATTTTACCCATGAATAAGACTGCAGCAATGAGAAATAAGGCAGACAGCATAACCTTTGAAGGCTGTTTCCTCTCTGTAGAACTAGTGTTGAGAGAATGGATGTATTTGGACATGTATTTTTGCTTGTCTACACAGCTGAATAGGTTTTTGTGAATATTTTAGATAACAGTTGACTGATTTTGTGACCTTAATGAAAGGGGCTCAATAAAAATGGATTTTATACTTCAGAAATGCCTTTTCTTAGTCTCATCCTGTAATGAAAAAGACTTTGAGAGATGTGGGCTTCAACAGAGGACATTTGACACATGGCTGGGCTCCAGTGTTCAATCAAAAGCTTGGGCTTTGACAGACTTTTTTTTTTTTTTTTTTAGCAGAATGGGGTTTAGGATTCAGTCACGTAGCATTGTGAGCTAGTGTATACGGTGAGGCGGCCACATGAACTCATTGAACTTGTTGAACGTATTACACATAATATAGACAGCCAAAAACAGCAGAGACGACAGACAAAACATGCCAAAACTAAAGACTGTCTGTTCAAAAACCCAGATGGGAAGAGAGGGGAGTGAGAGAAGATGAACTCCTGTGGTCCATGTGTGTGCGCGGCATGATATAATGGGCCCCTATTTAAGGACACCTGCTTTGATGCGATGTGTGTTTTTTGACGCACATCCCTCCCCCCATGATCTTGAACTAAATAATCTCCCGTTTGGATAGAGGTGGTATTTATAGCATACTTCAAGGCTTCTGTTTCAAGATCTCAGCAGATATTTTTTCACACATTTGTAGCATTTGGACCAATCAGACACACAATTTTTCATTAGATTTAACAAATCAATTATTCATTAGATTAACAAATAATCACAGACCCCTCACCCAATAAACATACTGGGTGCCAGTATGTCTGTGAATGACTCCAGCCCCCGGTTACCATGGTAACCAGAACACCTCAGCCAGACCAGATAAACTTTATGACCTAATGGCATGTTGAGAGTTCTCCCTCTCACCATCTTTGAATCTTAGGAAAAACATTATGCCATAAAAATAGACTCTTCTCTAATTAATTCATAGAAAAACCTTTCTTTGAATGAACACACATATCCTTCAGGTCATTGTGTATATTATTACTGTTCTTGTATATGTTCTTTTGTGTTGTATACTGTTTTATGCATGCTTATGATAGATCACTAGTTAATATCACCTCACTTATACCATGTTTGGTCTCTATCAATTCGTCTTCGGATGATCTAATTGAGAGTGTATATTATATGTTGATACCTATGCAACATATTAGTGCTCTAAGGATCTTTAATAGTTTGTATATCAACATCCAATCCAGTTCATATGCAAATTACCATGCTTGGAGACAAAGAGTCATAAACTTTCCCTCCAAAAGTGAAAGTCACCATTGGCTCTTTGACCCCCAAGAGGTGTGACCTCCACAGAGTTCAAAAGGCCTCACTTCAGTGACCCGCCTCGCTTATTAGTCTGATCAACTTTTCGTCTTCTGGTGACTAAGTCCCAGAGTCAGCGCAATCGCGCCTGGCAGACCTCGACACAGCGGCAGTCTGCGGTTCTTTTAGATTCTGAGAAGATGAGGATGTGAGCTCCTCGGCAACCCTTAAGTTTTTGCGCCAGGCCTTGCGGCCTTGACTTTCCATTCAACCAAAGATCCTCGGATCTCAGCAGATCTCTCTCTTAGCTCTTTTTCACTTTGTACCTGGGAAGAAACTCCCAATCACCATCGAGTCAGGACATCTTTGGAATTCATCACTCTTCAACCCGGAAGAACATGAAGTCCAAACCTTAAAACCATCAAGACTTCATCCGAGACTGCATCCGGACACTCATCAACGACCAAGGCAATGCAAGTATCGTACATTTAACTAAACGAAACAGAGGTTTAGTATAAGCCATAGACCCCGTTATAAATGGCGCTGATGGTTTTACTCAGGTGGTTAACTGACTCTGTTCATAGCTTCATTCTCTGGTTTTCCTGATCATTTCATCCATCATCCATTCAACCATTTGCACTTTTCCCCATGTATGAGTGACTGTATGTTCGTTTGTTTGTTAGACTAGTTGGTGTTAGCGTTTATTTAATAAAACTTTTGTGCACAAACTACATGAGTTTCTGATTCTGCCTTGCAAATTAATGTCCCTTTACGATTCCGATCCTTGCTACATGCTCTAATGCATTATTACTGTAGGAAGGTGTTTTCTGTGGCCACGAAAATATCCTTTCCTAGAGTTGATATGAACTTACACTAAATGTTCGCTGGGCGAACAGATTAGTTGATGCAAATTCTGCTACAGTTACTACTGGCAGCTGATATAAATAATTGTAATTAATCATAATTAATTGTAATTGTTTATATACATTTCCCTTTTGAGCTGATTTGCTACACATTCTCACAATTAAATCCAGCTAAAGGGCAAGAGGATCCGTTCACTGATGGAGACCTTCACCTCTTTTGAAGTGTAAACAAAAATGGAGTATTTTTGTGTTTAAAAATAATTTTTTTAGGTCATAAGAGGATGTAAGGAGGTTTAATGGAGTTAAATAGGAAAAGAAGAGTGTTTGTGTGAATAATTATCATGAGCACAGTGTTGATTCAGCCTTCCATGTTGTCTGTAACCTATAATACTATTGAATTCTGTCGATAGAATTGGTTTAGAAGTAAGAAATTAACAAAGCTGAGAGGTTCTCACAAACATTCTACATCACAGAAACCAATTAAAGGCCTTTAAGTTTTAAAATCATGAGAAACAAATTCAGTCAAGTGTGTTTGAACAAGTTTTTTTTTCTGTTTACCCACTTGGCACTGGAACTTCTACTTGTTTCCTCTTACTTATGAGAATTCACGGATTGAGGGGTCATAAACACAAGACGTCCAGAGGAAGTGTTAAAATATGGCTCTACATATGCCTGTAGAAATACCTAATCTGTGAACATGTTTCTTTTTTCTTCTTGTCTCTCAGCACCACAGAGAAAATTATTTTCTTGCTGTAATTTTAATTGGTCTCTCTATTGTGTTTGCATAAAGAGTGCAACAGTCGGTTCCGAAGGTAAAAATCCCATTAATTTTTGTTAAAGATAGACATACTGTGAGCTCCAAGGTTGTTAATGGATATACTTTTGTTAAACCCATAAGCCCTACATTTTTAAAAAATAACATTAAAAAAAAAAAATCATGTTTAACAGCACAATTGAAAAGCCACTATACTGATGATTCTGCAAAGAAAAGACAAATCAATCTCCCTAAGCTCCCAAACAAAATGCATATTTTGCAAAAAAAAAAAAAAAAAAAAAAAAAATTAAAAATAGGTTTCCCATATATCAACATCTTTAAATCAATAGTTTTACATTGCTCTTAATTTTACCCTTTTGTACCTTTATCTTTTTCTGTGATTTTCAAACTCTTCTTTTTGCTTCAAATCAAAGATTGTCATGTTGTGATTCACCTCATAGCTGACTGGTTTGGCTCACAGCTTAACACTCTTTAATGAAGACTTTTTTCCTTTTTTTCTTTTATTTTTAAATAATCATTATGGAAAAAAGTAGGCTACTTCCGGAGCCAAGGCTGCTGAAAAGGCAGGCTGTTGCACCCTATTATTTATTGATGCGACGCGTCATGCTACACCTGTATGCCTTTTGTCGAATTAAATGCCACAAATAATGTGCGTATATGCTATTTTGGTTATTTAGTCATATTTATGTTGCTTTATTGTATTGTGCTACATAATGTGAAGATGTTTTGCACCATGAGACTTGCATTGATTTGTTATGATTAATATTAGGCTTGTTTTATCAAGTTCGAAATTTGAGGGATGTAGTCCCATTTTTCAAGTCAGACCAGTATGAGAATACAGATATCACTAGATGGTTATGTAACATGCAGTATAAAACATTTTGATGTATAATATTGCCTGTAAAAATAGCTCTATTGTGCAATATACTGTTATTGTACAGGAGATTTTGGTCATTCTGCTTCCCTAAGTTTCACGGCCATTCATGCCAATGTGGTGGCCTGTGAGTGGCCTTGTTTGAATTTTCATAGCTATTAATGTTATTCCATGGCTTTGTGCACACACTCACACCTTTACACGCATGTGTAACATTCATCATTGTGAGTGTGTTTCTCAGTGGGACTTCTCGTAGCGTGAGGGGGCCGGTTTCCTCTCTGTGCCCTGGTTTGGGTTTCACAATATAAAGGACCGGCTTCCCATACTGACAGCTGATGATGTCATGGAAACTGTTATGATTGCACTTAAAAACGGGAGAATGATTTGTAATGAAGTGCAGCTCTCTCACTCGCCTTTTTCTTTTCTTGAGGAAATGGGGGGAGGTGGTCGTCTTTAAGCCTCTGCGTTCATTAAAGCCATCTACCTGAGCTGAACTCATACTTTTTCAGATGTGTTTACGTAATCCAGAGCAGGGTGCTTTGTGGGACCCTGTTCATGTTGAATTTGAATTTAGATTTTTTTTTTAAAGTAGGGCCTCCAGTGAAAGACGGTTTTAATGCACATTTTACATCCGTTGCTGCTTTTCAGGCAAGGCACTGTAAATTTATTGCAGTACAAAAGACCCGTTGACCCGAGACACAAGGTCTCTGCAGACCTTTATATCAAACTGTCCGGGTCTCATGCCAGACCGCTCAAACAGAAAAGCATGAGACCAGGGGGCTTATGAGACTTATGCTTATGGGACATTGTTAAAAATTAAAAAAAAAAAAAAAAAAACTCAGTGGCTATTCTTAATATTTGCACAAAAGATATGTGACATAAGGACCTTACATAAGGTAACAACCAGTCACGGAAAAACTTGCATGACTAATTTACGTATTAGACAATATATGTAACAGCATGCACTACCCAATAAAGTGCAACAGTGGGATTCTGGAAGTAAAATCCCATTTGTTTTCCCATTTCTAGCAGTAATGTATAAACCTTTCCAAAGAGATATATCAGGAGCATTGAGATCAACTGATATATGCTTCTTTCTTCCTTTTTTAGTGTTTCTTTTTTTTTCTTTTTGACCACTTACTCTCCCAAAACATTGAGAATGACAAGTCAAGGCAATGTTCAGTAACTAAATAATGAAATCAGTAACTGTAAGTATGTAGTTTTAATTTTTTCATTCCATTACGTCATTTGCAGTGCTTCATGGGATGAATAGTTCATCATAAATAATTTAAGTACACCCTTGTACATTTTGTATTATATTTTTTTATTTTATTTAAATCAAAATTTAAAGTGTGATTCATCTCTTCTTTGAAATTTTTTGAAATGGAACAGTGTTATTGCTATAGTATTAATCTTGAATTTATTTTATATTTCTGTTCAGTATTTAATTAGTTTCCCAGCACAGTTTAGTATTATTGCTGTCTAGTTTCATTTTCATGTTTAACCTTTGTTCTGTGATCAAAATATTTTCCTAATTTGGTGTCCCCAGTCAAAAATGGTGTGCCTTTTAACAATTGCTTGTAAATTTCAAATTATGCATTATGCATACATTATCACCAAGTTTTTTTTTTTTGTCAACTTCAATTAGCACAATTTTTTGTATTTCTTTTTGGAACTGATTGATGATAGTAAGCCTAAATGATCTGAGTTTGTGCATCTCAGTTTTTGAATGATAAATACAACAATATTTGGTTACAACATAACAAGAAATTTACAGCATTTTTTGTTGGCTGGTCAGACAGGAAACACCAGTGTAACAAGGTGATTAAAAAATTCCTAAAAAAAGTAAAAATATTTTTGGGAAGTGGATATACCCTATGTATACCCTGTTTTTTTTTTTTTTTCAGAAAAAGAAAATCCTCTCTGGGTCAAAATGACCAGAAAACAACATAATGCAGACAGGTTGTAAAAGTTTCCAATTATATAATATACCATGCATCAAAAGATAAAATCATTTATTTAAATTAAAAAAATATATATATATATATATATATATATATATATATATTTTTTTTTTTTTTTTCATTTAGTTTGCGTTAATGATAATAACACTGCTATGCAAAAAAATAAAAAAATGAATGGGAAGAATACTTCAAGAACCAAGGCCACTCACGGATAGTCACCGTCACGCGCACATAAAGGCCTTGTGTGCAGATTCAGTGTGAGTTTGTGCTACAAATAGCAGAAGATGTATGTGTTTTGTAGATAAAGAGCATTCACATGGCGGAGTGAGATGAGTTCGGAAGCTGGAAAAAAGGAGGGGGGATGGAGCGGTGGGGCGATCACCACGTTGCACCTGCAGTGTCGTTGCTTCTTGGGAAAAGGGAAAAAACAGGATATGGAACTCAAACAACATCCTGTTATGGCTCCCCCCTCATCCTCGGGCTGTTTGTGTGTGTGTGTGTGTGTGTGTGTGTGTGTGGTTGGGTATTCATTCCTCCTGAGCGAAAAGTGGGAATGAACTGAGTTAGGATATGGTGGGAAGGATGGTGAAAGGAGAGTGGGTGGTCTCGTCTTTTCAGATTGGGTTTCATTGATTCTTTCTCATTCACCTCTTATTTCATTCATTCTACCTTAGCGGAAGACCATGAATAGAGTGAGTGTTTGTGTGTGAGAGAGTGGGAAAGAGAAAAAAGTCATCAGAGAGATAAATAGTGAGTGAGTGTGTGTGCATATCCTTTGCACCTAATGATAAGTAAGTGGCCTTGTTACTGGAATCAAAGCCCTTCCTTTTGTGGAAAAATCACTTCATGCCGTAATTCTGTCTAAAACTGGCAAAAAGGTGAAAGAATAGCACCATCATTTCCTCGTGGTGATAAAGTGAGGCATTACCGCACGTTTACACAGACTTCCTACTAGGTTCTCATTACAAGAGACTTCCTTCTGTCTGTGTTCAAAGAGAAAGGGGGATGTAGCATCAGTCATCACAACAGTATGTGGCAATGTTATAGTTTACAGCTGACCTCGGAGCCGTTGTTTGCTTATTTTTACCGAATCCAACAAGTTAAGTGATTCAGGACCTGAATCAATAGAGTTTGGGCTAATTATGTCTACACGCATGACTTTTTTCTGCAGAGGAAAGGCCCGTGTGAAGGGAAGTGTGTGTGGTGGTCGTGTTTGGCTACGGGAAGGCAAAGTGTTAAAGTTATTTGCTGAGAGGGAGTGTGGTGTTTAGGGGGCATCCTGTTCACAAAAAGTGCTTCCTGTCTCAGCTTAACATGCCATAAACAACAACGTGAGCGAAAGAGGTGCAAAATGATGTGTTTGAAAGATATAACAGGTTCATCAGTCACAAATGACTGACTGAGGGAATATTTCATGAGACACTATCAGCTCAGTGGGTTTTTTGAGCCAGTCACTTGAGCCGTTAATGCTGTTTTTTTTAAATGATCCATACATAACTTTTTGTCTTAAAGTGTCCAGTTACCAGTTTTTAATTACATTTTTTTGACACACTAATAAAAACATACATATTTATTTAAATGGTCACAAATGTATTACCTTTTCCATGTCAATGCCATTGATTGTTGTTTTTCTTTCGCATTTTTTTAATTTAAAATTCTTATATTGTATTATCTATATTAAATTTACATCAAAAGTTAGCAAGTTTTTTTTTTAAGAAATAAAAAATGTTATTCAGCCAGGGTGATAAACTGATCAACAGTGACCATAAAGACTTCTACATCAAAAAAAAAAAAAATATATATATATATATAATTGTAATAATATTTCATAAATTGACTCTTTTTACTATATTTTTTATCAAATAAATGCAGTCTTGATGAACATAGGAGACTTCTATCAAAAACATTAAAACATCTTAACAACCTCAAACGTTTGGAACGGTAGTGTAAATTATATTAAAATAATTGTATATATATTAAAAAATACATAAATTAATATTTGTGTACTACAAATTATAATGTGGTTTATAATATACAAATACAGAAAAAAAAAATCAGAATTGCTAATTTTACATGAAAAAGATGCTTTTTGCTGGCAGGTTGTAGTTACAGTATAACATCTGCCATCAGGGTTTTATTGGATCAAACCTTAATCTGGTCTAGACTCTTAATTCTGCTAGTCTACACTCTTTCTGCTGTAGCCAGTGTAGGCTGGATGAACAGGACTGATCGGATCTACTGACCAGCAGATCTTTCTAGCAGCAGCTGCAGCAGGTGCATGACTGAAACACACACACACACACACACAGATTTATGAATGTTTTTTGGCTCTCTCACACAGTCAAACCACAAGGTTTGATCCTCGTCATTTTGACCAGTTTGGCCAGCTCGTAAGACGTGATATCATTACACAATTATTAGCTGAAATAAACCAGATGATGTAACAGCGCGAAATGAAAGCTTGTTCTTGGATCAACCCCAAACCGTTTCCTTTTGGAGCTTCCAATGTGCCCTACTGCTCTTCTTGACGAAAGGATTGATCTGTAATTGGGATAATGAAGGAAATAAGCCTTGGGACCATCAAGGCCCTAGTTAGGCCTTGACGTCTTTCCATGCCAACTGTTTCCCTCCCTTCCCTTTCTTCAATGCCCTCATGATGACTTAGGACGCCACTGATAGACATTTACTGGCACAGAGGTTGGTGTATATACCCATCTGATTCTGTTGTCTAACCTTGGCATATGCCCTGTTTTCTGTCTCTCTTTCATAAGGGTATCCGTAATGATACCTAGGTGTACGTGATGATGCATGTGTGCCAAATCCCCATGCCATTCAAGGCTTGTGTATGCCATCCTGGCAGTGCAGCTGTCCATGTCCATCTGAACACACGCCCCTTCTAGTGGACGAATTGGACTGGCACAAAAAAGTGTCATGGGCCACGCACAGCGAACAGACACAATTATGCACATTCCATAGTAAGGGACCGTCACAAATATGCAGGGGATCTTTACATGATCCCTCGCTAAAAGCTCCTCCAATGCATAGCCCATCAGTGCAGTGGGGCAGATGATGGTTTGGGGCAGGTTGATGACGGAAGAGCTTTGTGGCTTTGTGCACCTCTACAGATGATAGAGGTGACAGCTAACAGCGTTATTAATATGAAGAGTTACTTGCTGTTTGTCATTGACTGTATGATGACTCTCTGATTGAAAGGTTGGGCTGTTGAAAAGCATTTTCATTCCTAGAAAGCACAAATTTGACACGAAATGTGATGTATTTCAGGATATTCAATGAGAAATAATGTTAAATTGAAGCAATTGTTCACTGAAAAGCTTCATGACATTCGCTGTATTCTAAATATTTTGTCAGTCCACTTAAATTAGTAAAATGGAAGTATACTTTGTCTATTTGTGTCGCATTAACTGACGCTGGGCAGTGGATTTCTAGCTCCCAGCATGCGTTGCATGTTACAGTGTTGAAATTGTGTTATTTTATGTGTTTCTGAGATAAGGGGAAGACTTGTTAGTCTTCAGTGTTCTGGTATTTGTAGATTTATGTAATGTTTTTCAGTTCTTGGGGTTACCATTATGCTGAATAGGGGAGTTTGAGCTTAGGTTGATGATTTAGTATAGTGGAATGAGTAGTATATTGTCTGGAGAGTTTTTCCATTCAATTAGGTTTCCAATACACAACGTATTTGAGTTTAGTCTAAATGGTAATTTTATGTTAGGACAAATCATTTTCAGTATGTGGAACCACTATCCATATATTTTATTTTACTTTATTTTTATTTTATTTTATTTTATTTACTTATTTATTGGAGTATGTTTTATAAGAAAATACTGTTATACAGTATAGAGTCTACTTCAAAATTTCATTCTTAATTCAATAAGTTACTTGTCTGACTTTTTAAAAATTATTTGTGAAACATACTAACAATTTCAGATTTTTTTTCAGTGTATATTTTACAACAGGGCTTAATTTGATTCTATATGGTGAAATCATTTGCATTTGTTCCCTATGTTTACAGATGCATCATCCCAAATATTCTAGCTGATGTCTTTTTAAACATTTATTTGTTTGTTTTAGAAGGAAAAAGGTCAAGATGAGGTTTCAAGAGGAGTGCAAAAGGTGACGAGGAAAGGATCCAAAAGTCTTGAATATTCCATCTGCTGTTAACTCCCTTCTTGATGCAGTATCACGTAACAGGCTTCTCCGATCACGAGGCTGAGATTTTCTAACCATCCTGGTTGATTTAAAGCCCGCAAGGCATGAATCCAAATGCAAATGTGTTGTTGTATTCCCTCAACCCGTTACGGAATATCTGGAAGCTTTACGAATGTATCAGTTGTGCTGTGGTTGTTAACTGCTTTGGCTTTCAGGGAATGGCTCTTATTACAGAGATGCTTCCAAACTGCAACACAACCCTCTGATAACAATTTCTCATCTAGTACCAAAAACAACAACTTGTCCTTAATGTTATCATGTCTGTTCTTTCTCATACAAAAAGCCTCAAATGGGTCAGAAGTCTTGACACCAACACAACTATAGTGCTTCATCAGAAAGTAAGTAAACAAAAAAGGCAACCTAGTACAACGGAACTAGAAGTTATTACAATATATAGACAAAGGTGGACGGGGTATGGGAAGGATATGTATTTAATAACAAAATAAGGGAGGGAATGAGAGTGAGAGTCACCAAGAACTTAATGAGTTACCTAATGGTCAAAAACAGGGCAGGAGGTTATGTGGAGTGTGAAAGGAAAAATGAATCAGATCCGATCTGAACATTCATGAATTTTATCAGTCTGGTCCAGAACTTTAATCTGTAATCAAGAGCATACTGTTCTGAGCATTCATCCTTTTCAAGCATGTACATGCTGAAAAACATGATGACAAAGTTTACTGAATAGTTTTATATATATATTTATATAATAAATACTTTATATAATAGATAGATAGATAGATAGATAGATAGATAGATAATAGAGCCCACTTTATATTTTATTTCATATAATTTGTATATCTTTTATTATATATAAAGATATATATAATATAATGTAATATGACTATTTATTTAAATTCTATTATTCTATTCTATTAAATTTATATTCTAAATTCTAATATTATGTTTAATATAAATGAATTAATTTATAATAAATTATAATAATTATTAAATTAATTAAGGTACATATAATTTATATAATTTAATATTAAATATAATTAAAATATTTTTTAATATAAAATATATATTGGAAATTAAAATTTGTAAAAAAAAAAAAAACATTTATGTTTATTAATATTTTGCATAACTTTTTTTTTACTATAATTAATTGAATATCAACAGATCATGTCCACATTATGATTATGATTTTGATTGCTGCGTACATTTGAGAAGGTTAACAGGTTGTACAGGCCAAATTTACCATTTTATCACAAGATACAGACATTTGGGGCCAGATTTACTAAACAGGGCGAATAAGCATTAGAGCACAATTCCATAAAAGTGCCGACGAGAGGGGACAATTCTGCGTGTGATTTACTGACAATACGCACATTAAAAACACAAACTCAACCAGATAATTTCCACAATGACCAGCGCAAATTGGCGCCTGCTTTAAGACATGTTTTTTTTTTGGCGTTAAATAATAGAGCAAATACCAGTAATTTGACAAGCACAAAGTAAGTCATGTAGTAAATCATGTTGCATGATTCATTTTAATACTCTCCTCCCATAAATTTTGCATCTGAAAGGGAAACTCAAATGCATATTCAATAAGGCCAGGCGCTGTTAGTAAATCTGGCCCTTGATGTGTTTAAAACTCGATCTATCAATCTATCTATCTATCTATCTATCTATCTATCTATCTATCTATCTATCTATCTATCTATCTAATACTTTTCACAATAAACCACATGGGTTTTGTGCCTCTAATGCTTAAAATAGCACAAAATGAATGCAACCACAACTTGTACCCTATTTGTGGAAAATGCCTTATAGTGTTTCAATGAGATGGTCTTTATGTGTGTGCGCGGGGAATGAATGAATGAAATGTTTACAAAGTGTGTGTGTGTTGAGAGGAAAAAAGAGAGAGGATTTCATTTTATTGACTGGACGCGGTTAGGCCCCTGTATGGAGGGAAACGCAGAGGAATTTCCCATGCGGCCTGCAGTGCTTTTAGGAAGCAAAAGGCTTTTAAAAAAAGACCTCAGCGGAAACTGGGAGAGGTGGGGGGAAGTCAGAAACGTCAGGCCAGGAGTTGGTGTGAAATTATTCCTGCCCTGAGAATTACACACACACACACACACACACACCGGATAAGAAATTTCTTTACGTCTTTAGTCAGTACAGATCACGGGTCCACTGGCATGATCGCAAGACTGCTTTCCGAGCGGCTCTTTTGTATCAAATGTCTTCATCTCATATTCTTTCCGTTGACTTGTGCTCCATGTAACTCAAGACAATGCAACACAATTTGCTGAGGCATGTGCTAAAACCCAAGCTGTACAGTGAAGAGATAGAAGAGAGGCCTAGTTTGAAATGGAGAGTAATGAGTGTTAGTAATGCTCTTATGAGATCAAGTTCATTTCTATTTGTTTGTGTCTTTGTAGTTTCAAATTTGTGGGCCAAGGTGATCGTTTTCCGTGAATGTGTCCCATTTAGGCGAACACTCATGAAGTGCTCGGCCGGCGTCACTTGCATTTCTAGCTGCGAGCCTAAACGCCTGGGTTAACCACTAAGTCAGTACTCGTAATTTTGATTTTAAAAATTAACATTAACTTAATTTTGAGCAACAATTAACAAGCTCACTATACACTGTGGTTACACTTTATTGTAAAGTTCCCTTGTTACATTGTAATTATACAAATTAGCACTGAGTAATGTTATAATAACAACACGTGCTTGCTATATAATTAGGGTTAGGGTTTGGTTTAGGCTTAGTTTCTTGTAATTATGCATATGATAAATATTGTTCACACATATACTATAGCTTATAAATCAATTTCAGTTTTTTTTTATTTCACTAACGTTACAGCATTTATTAATTAATTTATTAAGTTAATGTGAATTTCTAAACATGCTATTATTTATTATTCATTTATGTGTGTTGATAATGTACTAACTGATATTGTCTGGATATATTATTACTTGAAATGTTGAATATGTATTAGTAAGCCTATACACTCCTGTTCAAAAGTTTGTCAGTATGACTAAAAATGTATGTATGTATTTATTTATTTATTGGTTCAGCAACGATGCATTAAATTGATCAAAATTGACAGTAAATACATTTATAATGTTACAAAAAAATCAATATCGAAACATTGCTGAACTTTCTGTTCCAAATCAGCATATTAGGAAGATTACTGAAGGATCATGTGACACTAGAGAGTGGCGTAATCATGCTGAAAATTCAGCTCTGCCATCACAGGAATAAATTACATTTTAAATTATATTTCAATACAAAACCGTTATTTTAAACTGTAAAAAAACATTTTACATTATTGCCATTTTTTGGTATATATTTCATTAAATAAATAGTGATGAATAGTGATAAATCTGATGAGACTTTAAAAAAACACACACACTAACTGATCTTACTTCTGAATGTTGAGTGTACAAATTAACATTAACCAAGACTATTAAGTGCTCTAATAATTGTTTATTGTTAGTTCATGAAATCTTATGCAACCTAATAACCTTAATTCAATTACATGATTGTTGACACTGAAATCACATGACCAGCTGAATACTGCTCACTCTCAGTAATCCCAGTAAACCACATATTACAATTTCTACAGTGGCATTGCTAGCAAAACTTGATTTTGGAATTTTTCATGCACTTTTAAAAATGCATTACGATTGTTTGTGTTTAATAGAATCATAAAGAATTTTGGGTTCCTTGCTTAAAGGTGATGTTTACTATTAATTTTTTTTTTAATGTTGAAATATTGCTGTCCCAGAGATAAGTGTAATAATATATAGGCTGTTGGAGATCAGCAGCATTGACTCATCCAATGGCAGGAGTTTGGGCTGGTGCTACTTTATCTGTTTGGGCAGCCAGAAGTAGTATTTAGGAAATCTGCTTGAACACAGTCATTATTTATGCATATCCATGAGTAGAAATTACACACTTCGCCTTTAACTAGTTCATCTGAACTGGAAGTGTAAAGTTGCCAGCACGTGTGCTCCCTCTGCATGTATTGGCTTGTTTTAGTTTACACAGTAAATACATCCGTGTGCAAACCATTGAAAGTAATATTCCCAAATCACACTACCTCCCAGCTCTAATACAGTTATGAGGTCATAATCCGTTACCCTGAGTGACACGGATAGCAACATGTTTGATTTACAGCCTCCTGAAAGCTTCCATTGACAGATTTGGGGTGAGGGGATACATTTGATACGCCTGTAAACACAATTGCCATTAAGTCAGACTTGATAGACAGCCGTTGACCTTTGCTGAAATCGCAGGGCAAGAGGGCTTTGAATATTTCATTGTTCATTTAATGGTCCTATGGGTTTAATGATGGGGTCGAGCCTCTAAGGGAGGTAATGAGACCCCCGGCATGCACATACAGAGCTCTTTATCTATGGGCCAAGTGGCTTTTGACTATTTTTGCTATAGAGGGTGAAACATGATCTGTACCTGAGAAAAGAAGCTAAAGAGGTCTGGACAGCTGCAAAGATGCATCTCGTGGAAGAAAGTGAGAGTTAACAAGGGAGAAATTAGCAGTTGGTACTTTGTTTAAAGGTGTGTCACGTAAAGAACGTACAGAGTGCGTGTTTATTTATGTGCTTGTTGCGTATTTTCCCATGTGTATCGACATCTTTCCACAAGCCTGTTCCAACAGCACATGCTTAAATTATATACCAGAGATACACACCCTGCTGAAAAGATCAGCTTAGATAAGCTTTTCTACGCCGACCCAAGCTGGTTCATGCCAGTTAGTTCTGGTCTGGTGCTGGTCTAGCTAGAAGAGCAGCAGAACCACGTTATTTTTTAATGTTCTTGAAATAAAACTCCTGTGCTCACCAAGGCTGCATTTATTAGATTGAAAATACAGTAAAATGGGTAATATTGTGAAATATTATTACTATTTAATTTTTAGCATGATGACTTCAGTCTTCAGTGTCACATGATATAATCAATTTTTATTTATTAAATATTTTTGTAAAAACTGTGATACTAAAATTTTGTAACATTATAAATGTGTTTTGTAACATTATAAGTGTGCTTCCACTTTTGACTTTATATATATATATATATATATAAACTTTCATATATTGTAGACTCATTACAAGTAAATCATTTCAAAAGTTTTTTGTTTTAATTTTGATGATTAGAGCTTACAACTCATGAAAGTCAGAAATCCAGTATCTCAAAATATTAGAATATTTACATTTGAGTGGCTGTTTACAGAGTGCTGTATTAAAGATTATTAAATGCAAAGTTGACTGGAAGGAAGAAATTGTGTAGGAAAAGGTGCACAAGCAACAGAGATGACCACAAGCTTGAGAATACTGTCAAGCAAAGCCGATACAAACACTTGGAAGAGCTTCACAAGGAGTGAACTGAAGCTGGAGTCAGTGCATCAAGAGTCACCACGCTCAGACGTCTTCAGGAAAAGGGCTACCAAGCCACTTCTGAACCAGAGACAACGTCAGAAGCATCTTACCTGGGCTATGGAGAAAAATAACTGGACTGTTGCTCAGTGGTCCAATGTCCTCTTTTCAGATAAAAGTAAATTTTGCATTTCATGTTGAAATCACGGTCCCAGAGTCTGGAGGAAGACTGTTGAGGCACAGAATCCAAGCTGCTTGAAGTCCAGTGTGAAGTTTCCGAAGTCAGTGATGATTTGGGGTGCCGTGACGTCTGCTGGTGTTGGTCCATTGTGTTTTATCAAGTCCAAAGTCAATACAGCCTTCTACCAGGTGATTTTGGAGCACTTTATGCTTCCATCTGCTGACAAGCTTTATGGAGATGCTGATTTCCTTTTCCAGCAGGACTTTAGCACCTGCCCATAGTGCCAAAACCACTTCCAAGTGGTTTGCTGACCATGATATTACTGTGCTTTATTGGCTAGCCAACATGCTTGACCTGAACCCCATATGCAATCTCTGGGATATTTTCAAGAGAAAGAAGAGAAACAGTCGATCCAACAATACAGATGACCTGAAGGCTCAATAGTGCCTCAGCAGTGCCAGAGGCTGATCGCTTCCATGCCACACCTCACTGATGCTGAAATTTTTGTGCTAAAGGAGCCCCGACCAAGTATTGAGTGCATAAATGAACATTCTTTAAAGAACTTGAACTTTTCTGTTTTGCAAATCCTTTTTTTGATTGATTTTAGGAAATATTCTAATATATTGAGATACAAGATTTTTGACTTTCATGAGCTGTAAGCTCTAATCATCAAAGTTAAAACAAAAAAACTGTTGAAATGTTTTACTTTACATGTAATGAATCTAGAATATATTAAAGTTTCATTTTTTGAAACAAGTAAAAAAAAAAGAAGAACTTTTTCACAATATTCAAATTTTTTGAGAGGCACCTATATATATATATATATATATATATATTATGTTATATTACATTACAGTAAAATTTTAATATTAAATTATATTAGAAAATTAATTTTAATATTGTTAATATTAATATCAATATTATTATTAATAATATTCTTATTAATATATTATTTTATATTATTTAATACATTTTGTATTTTTAGCATGATAACTTCAGTCTTCAGTGTCACATGATCTTTCAGAAATCATTCTAATATGCTGATTTGCTGTTCCAGAAATGTCTTATTATAATCAATTTTTATTTATTAAATATTTTTGTAAAAATTGATACTAAAATTTTGTAACATTATAAATGTGTTTACTTTCACTTTTGATATATATATATATATATATATATATATATATATATATATATATATATATAAATTATATTAAATTACAGTAAAATTTTAAAATGTAATTATATAAAATTCATTTTAATATTATTAATATTAATATTATTAATATATTATTTAATATTATTTAATATATTTTGTATGTTATATACACACAGAAATATATTTTTAAAATGACATTAAAATAATTATATATATATATATATATATATATATATATAAACTGTAATACTTAATTTTTGTTACTTTATATATACTTATACTTACTTATATACTTTAATGTTTGACCTATATTAATTATATTAAATGATATTACAATTTTATTATTAAATTATATTAAAAATGATTTAACTTTCATTTTACAGTAATGCAGTTGCTACGTCATGACGAAACGTACCTGTGGGAACTTTTTTTCGCAAGATGCGAAATACGTACCAGTAAGTACATATCACTGCAGTTTCCAACACAAATGAACACTAGAGGCGGTAAAACATTGAGCACGTATAATCATTTTCATACACAGCTATGATTACAGCTCCATATGCTTCCCTTCCGAATGTCGATAGCTCAGCTGGCACGGAACTGGACTTAGGATATAGAATCCTTGGGTACGAATCCTGTCAAAAACATGACTCACGATGAAAGACCTGAAAGATGAGAGATTGAAAAACAAGTTAAAATGGCACGCTTGCAATTGCGTTTTTACGTCACATTCACTTTTGTTCATACTATCGGGTAGGTTTAGATGTAGTGCAGATGTTACATTATTTTAAAACGTCATGGAGCATTAGACTTACAACGCCACTCAATGGATATTTCAAGTCAGAACTGCGGTGACACCTACAAAACCAACGTCACATAAAACATACTATATGTACGTTCATCTGTTCCGGGGAAAAAAAACAAACACTCTTTTAGCGCCACCCAGTGGACATATCACATCGACTATGTCACGAAACATACATGGCGATACGTATTTCGAACTTATATAGTTCCCACAGGTACATTTTCATCATGAGATCAGGTTGTCCGTTTCAACAGTAATGCAGATGTGTATTGAAATAAGGGCAAGTAAATGATGTTATTTTAACATATTAACATTTTATTTTTGAGTAAGCTACCCCTTTAATACACTACACTGAGACCTCTTTGCACAAATTAGAAAATAACTGTAAATGTTGCTTACAGTACGGAACAGTATATGACCTCATCAATCCTTCCTTGTTTTGTATTCATATTGAGTTGCCATGGCAGCATAAATGGCATGTCATTGGAAGCAGTGGCGGTGGATCTGATGTATTGAGATGAATGGTGTGTGAGAGGGGAAGGTGATGTCTCTCCAGGTCATGTGGGGGACAACCCAGGAGAGATGTCACATGGTCGGCAGTGACGCTTTCTCCCTCTGTCCAGAACAATACACGGAACCAGCTGCTGCTGTGAGAGTCACTACAACACCAAGGACCCGACTGAGAACCTGTTTACCCGTGTATCGTCCAGCCGTGCCCAGGCCGGACATACACACACACGGGTTCCGTCACTAGTTTGTCAAGCATCCTCTTCGGTGTTTGCAGCCTGTTTGCTGCTGTCATTGTCAACACAACTACTCACCTCCCCTTTGTCTACAGTAACAACAAAGCCATCGGAACTCTTTTTGAAGGTCTGAACAAAGAGATCTGACTTACATTTCTTTTTTGTTGTTGTTGATGTTGGTTTTTGTGGTTGCACACCCACAGTCTGTTCACTAACAGTTTATTTCACACTGTGCACAAATATGACTTGTGCTAAGTGCTATCCAAAAATCAACATTTCCCATAAGGTACTGTAAGACACCTGGTCCTCAGTCTTCATTTGGATGCATCATCGATACAACTACTTGAACAGACTGAAGACTCATAATGAAAAGTTGAATTGAATGTTTTCACCAGGTTGTACATGTAGAGATACGCAGAAGTGCATTTCAGATTCCTCTGTGAAGAGAGTAGCCAATTAGATATTGATTCCTACAGTATGATATGATGTTTTAATTAGTTGCAGCTGTACTCTTTAGTAAGGAACGGGTTTTGTACACAGTATAAGGTCTTCATGACCTTATACCGTACTGTAAGAGTTAATATGTTAAAAGGTCAGTTGTGGTTAATGATGCTGCAGTTGTGAGAAATACTCAACATTCAGTTTCTGGTACCTGGCAATAGAATAGAATAAAATAAAATAAAATAAAATAAAATAAATAAAATAAAATAAAATAAAATAAAATAAAATAAAATAAAATAAAATAAATAAAATAAAATAAAATAAAATAAAATAAAATAAAATAAAATAAAATAAAATAAAATAAAAAATAAAATAAAATAAAATAAAATAAAATAAAATAAAATAAAATGGGTTTTGTACACAGTATAAGGTCATGAAGACCTTGGACTGAGTTAATATGTTAAAAGGTCAGTTGTGGTTAATGATGCTGCAGTTGTGAGAAATACTCAACATTCAGTTTCTGGTACCTGGAAAAAAAATTAAAAAAAATAAAATAAAATAAAATAAAATAAAATAAAAATATTTTTTTTAAAATATTGAGCTATTAAAATACTTGTAAAAAGTCCTTAAAAGTCATTTTTGCTGTATTGCTGGCTTCAGCCACACTAATTCCATCTAAAACACTGCAATCCAAAAACAAATCGGTGTCAGCAAGCTCAAACGTGCCACCTCATTCACAAGTAGAGAGTATTTTCGATTGGCTAAAGAAGTGTGAGCCGACTCTGAGATGCCGGAGTCGCTTAGAACGACTTTAATACTGCACTTTTAATACGGCAAGGTGTTTAAATAAATAAACTATATAAATAATCCGAACTGAGTTTATAAAAATGTCTTAGTAAAAACCCCTGTGAATATTTTCCACACTGATGCACTGTGAGGAATCTGGCAGCTGTTTTGAGAGACTTTCATAGTCAGCTGTAAGTGGCTGTTTGTTCTTATGACAGCTGTCATATCAGTATTTATACTCAATTATACTGTACTGTAGTTAATTTTTTGCTAACTGTATTTAATCAAATAAATTGCATTATATGCTGATTAATTAATTAATTAATTAATTAATTAAGCATATTAAATATTACAGAAATTAAACAATTGCATATATAAGTGTCATGCTGCCTTTGGTTTTATGTATAAGTCAGTGCATATTTTTTATTTATATTTTTGAATTTTTTGTATTGTTTGTGTGTGTGGGGTATTTATTTACTTGTTGCATTTGAAGTCACATCTATTGTGTTTTTAAATGATTAATTATTTACATGTTATTTTGATGTATTTAATTATAGCAAATAAACATCAAATTGACAGCCCTAGTTAAAAACAAACTACAAAGGAAAAAAAATCATGTGGTTTCCCAGAGAAATGTGCTTTGTGAAAAAGCCTTCTATAATACAGGAAACCGATTGGAGGGAATCAAGAAACGTGTACACAAACACACTCCCTCTCTCTCTGTTTTCTGAAGGTAGGATGTGGCCCTTTATATTTAGATCACAGCTGTTCAATGTAATAAAAATATTCAAGGCCCCCTGTGGCCAGTGGGAGGTGGGACAGATCTTATGCGATTTCTTCAGAAGTCTTTAAAGCTAATGTTGTACTAGTGTGGGTGTGATATTGATGTGATTCATCCAGTAATATGCTGTATTAGTGGTCTTATAGGAACAATTAACAATTAGTTGCCCATTACTGAATCAGGCTAGCACAAGCGATTGGTTGTCAGTGAAAACTGTCAAATATACAGTTTTGTGGTCATTATTTGACCACTAAATGCAGCCAATCTGAGTCTGGATTGATAAGCCTGTTTGTACAATGAATTTGCACTAAGAATAGTGTTCAAAAACATCAATGAATTTCATCTGCAATCTACTGGCATCTGTTAATCATCTAAACAGTGTGGCCTGCATGAAAGAGTAGGAAGTCTATGAACATGCGGACATGTGTCTTTGCTTTCACGAGGGTCAATAGTGTCTGTCCCACCGTGGGATTTCCCATTATAGTGTCTCTGTGTGTGTGTGAGGAAAACACCAGTGTGTCAGTTCAGACAGCTGCTCACTGCAATGTTGGACAGCTGTTAGGAGAGAGAGGGAGAGTATTGGATTGTGTGTGGGTTTGAAAGGGACAATAACTGTTTGAGAGCCGCTTGTTGTTTTTAAACACGTTGTGTCCCTTTTCAGCGTTGTTTCGAGTTTCCATGCTGGCAAGATAGGGAAGTATTTTAACCAGCTGAGCGGGAAAGAGGAGACAGCTGGGGTGAAATCTGAAACAGCATCAGATGAGCCTTTAAAAATAAAACTTTCATCCCTTTAGAAGAGCTGTTTTTATCATGTAAAGGTCATTCAGGGGGAAAGTGAGAGTTTCCTTTAATTGTCTTAATACCCCTTTTCCATAGTGGCGAAGATACTCTGTGACCTGACTGCTGTTATTTCTCATATTCCATGTAAAATCATTATAAGGGATTCAAATCTTCAGAGATTTGACACTGTTGGCAGGCGAGAGTACATGTATTTCATCCAAAATATGATAAAATCCTTTCATGTGTTCTAGACCTAAATCTTAATTCTGTGGAACAAACATTAATTTTGAAGAATATTTTTTTTATATTTTGAAGGATCCTTATATAGTTTTTTTTTTTTACTTATTTTATTTACACTATGAATGGTAAGCTCCAAAAAAAAAACAAAAAAACACACACACAATGATTTCTGAGGTTTATTCCAATATAGCTTTTCTGTTAGTACAATTAAAAAAAGTCAGACTGAATAATCATTCATTAATCAGACTAATCTTGAATGTTCTAGTTTATGTTACTGGCACTTTCATTTAAAAAAAAAAAAAAAAAATTCTTAATTCATTCATGTCAGAAACGAGACCGGGATCCAGCAGCAGGTGAAACAAAATTCAAAGTTTGACAACTGATAACAGGTGAAAAAAAAAAAAAAAAAGCTCCGTCAATAAATCAGCCACATAGCAAAAACTGCCAGCAAAGTGTCAGCTTGAACAGCACGGAGGTCAGACCTGCTTCAGCCAAACCAGTGGGGAGGAGCGGCGGTGAGACGGCAAAAGACAGCCGCCGCGGATTTCCAGAGGAAGCACCGAGCGCGGGCAGAGAGGAATCGGGAGGGGCTGATGTGAAGAGACTGGCATCCGGGCAGGGAAGAGCCAAGGCAGTGAGCCGACCAGAATCCTAGAGGGGCGGGCGGGTAAAAAAGGATGGATGAGAAAAACAGGAACGCCAGACCGACAAGACTAGAAAAATAAACAAGACGGGGTCAGAAAACACAACTTGCAGAGAGACGATCTGTGCTCCACAATGCATAACGAACTGACACAAGACAGCAAACACGAGGGCATGATAAAGGGGAGATGAGGAAAAACAGGGTGCAGGTGAGGGAGAATTAGCTAACAGGGATAACAAGAGGGGCGGTGTATACACCATGATGACAGCGAAGCACATGGCGAGCCATCAAAACAAAAGGCCATGTGCTCCAGGACAACAAAACCTGGGCAGCCCCCACCGAGATCGTGACAGTACCCCCTCCCCCAAGGAACGACTCAAGGGGGGGGGGGGGTGGGAAAGGGGGTACAACAGCATCGGGTTCCTGAGAGGGAAACAAAGGAGGTAGATAGCCAACAGAACATTCAAACGGTGACATACCTGTGGATGCTACAGGGAGAGTATTGTGGGAACTCAATCCAAGTGAGCTGTTGGCTCCAAGAGGCAGGATTGCGGGACGCCAGGCAGCGGAGAGCCCACTCGAGATCCTGATTGGCTCGCTCACACGGTCTGTTGGTCTGGGGATGAAAACCTGACAACAGACTCAGAGGCCCCGATCTGTCGACAATTCCTGCCAAAAACGGGAGACAAACTGGGGACCCCTATCAGAGACCACGTCAACCGGAAGGCAGTGGATCCGGAAGACGTGGTCAATTACCAGTTGGGATGTCTCCTTGGCAGAGGGGAGTTTGGGAAGGGGCACGAAATGAACCGCCTTAGAGAAGCGATCCACCACCGTGAGAATCACGGTGTAACCTCTCGAAGGGGGTAAGCCAGAGACAAAATCTAAGGCTATGTGTGACCAGGGACGAGAGGGGATGGGCAGGGGCTGGAGTAGACCAACGGAGGGCCGGTTTGAGACCTTGTTCTGGGCACAAACAGAGCAAGCCAATACAAACTGCCTGACGTCCTGGCCGATGGAGGGCCACCAAAATCGCTGGCGGATGGCAGCCAGCGACCTCCTGACTCCTGGATGGCAGGCAACCCTAGATTCATGATCCCACTGAAGGACCTCAGGGCGCAGCGCCTCTGGCATGAACAACCGACCCGCAGGACACTCAACTGGTACTTCCACCCCTCGTCCAGCCTCCTCCACCTAACCGCCAGCAGCTCCCGGTTGCCAATATCGTAATTACGTTCAGCTGGGTTGAGGCAATGGGAGAAATATGCACAGGGGTGCACGCTGGGACAAGACTGCACCTACCCCAAAATCAGAGGCGTCCACCTCAACAATGAATTGCTGTTCGGGATCTGGAATGGAGAGAACAGGAGCAGAGATAAACTGGGACTTTAAATTAAAGGCCTCCTGAGCCTGAGCACTCCAGGTGAACGGTACCTTGATGGAGGTGAGCGCCGTTAAGGGTGCAGCTACCTGGCCAAAGTTCCTGATGAATCACCGGTAGAAGGTGGTGAAGCCCAAGAAACGCTGCAGAGCCTTCCTAGAGTCGGGGACTGGCCACTTAGCAACAGCCTCAACCTTGGCCGGATCCGGCTTAATCTCCCCAGCAGCAACAATAAAGCCCAGGAACAAGACCAACCTGGCATGGAACTCACACTTCTCCACCTTGACATATAGCTGGTTCTCCAGCAGCCGTTGGAGGACTTGGCGCACGTGCTGAGTGTGTACCTGAAGGGATGGAGAAAAGATGAGAATATCATCAAGGTACACGAAGACAAACCGGTTAATCATGTCTCCCAGCACGCTATTGACCATGCCCTGGAAGACAGCCGCCGTTGATTTCCAGAGGAAGCGCCGAGTGCGTGCAGAGAGGAATCGGGAGGGGCTGACGTGAAGAGACTGGCTTCCAGGCAGGGAAGAGCCAAGGCAGCGAGCCGACCAGAGTCCTAGAGGGGCAGGCGGGTAAAAAGGAAGGATGACAAAAACAGGAATGCTAGACCGACAAGACTAGAAAAATAAACAAAACGGGGTCAGAAAACACAACTTGCAGCAAGACGATCTGTGCTCAAGAACAACGCATAACAAACTGACACAAGACAGCAAACACGAGGGCATGATAAAGGAGATATAATGAGGACAAAACAGGGTGAAGGTGAGGAGGGAGAATTAGCTAACAGGGATAGCAAGAGGGGCGGGGTATACACCACGATGACAGCGAAGCACATGGCGAGCCGTCAAAACAAAAGGCCATGTGCTCCAGGACAACAAAACCTGGGCAGCCCCCACCGAGATCGTGACATTCATTCATTCATTCATTCATTCATTCATTCATTCATTCATTCCTAATAGCCATGGGACTGTTATTGTGTGAGGAACACCTGCATAAAAAAATTCATTCATTCACCCACTCATTAACAACCACGGGACTGCCATTGTGTGAAGAATGTATACAGATTATTTATTTAGTTGTATTGGAAGTACATTTTTATTAATTGAAATTCATATAATATAATTTATTTAATGACTCACTTAACGCTAAACCCACAAAATAAACTTTCAAGGGTTAATACTGGCATTCCAGGAATTATATCTGAAAGTGAAAGTTATAAAGCAAACTGACATCTCCAAATTGTCGTCTTGTTTTCCCACATGGTATTCGTGTTCTGCAAAAACTCCCTGCTCTTAACCAGATGACATCTGTCTTCTTATGTTCTTGATTACTGTGGATTTGTTCTTTTCAATGTCCAGAAACCTCAGAGGACCTGTCTGGGTATAGAGAAGAGGGGTGTCTTTGTCTTTCACATTAAGAGTTTCCGTCCAGTGAAGTTCTCCAAACCAAGTGTCCAAAGAGAGCATTGTTTCAAAATTACGGCTAGAATCACCCTTTAAAAAAGATCAGTCTGGAGAACAGAGTTGAATGACAGTCTGAAGCAGGTCCTTAGGTTCCTTTGGGAGTATCAAACCTTTGTCCTGGGACCATTTAGCTATGAAAAACTCCCCAAGTGGCTGAAATCTGATTCTTGCTAAAGACGCTCTATCAGCCAACAAGTAACCATCAGTTCTGGTCAACCACTGGTCAAGCTGAACTCTGCACGTAGACGGGACAATGAAGGAGGTTAGCATCTGTTATGTATCACTGTTTGTGCAATAACCTTGCTGTTGTACCAGTAAAGATATAATTAGGATATATACAGACTGAAAATTCAAGGACACGTGTTTTCACAGACTTGTTTTAGAATATCTTTGCTCAGCAAATAGGCCTTGAATACGATTGCTGTGTGGTACTCTTGACCTGAAAGCCTGTTTTCATTTCCAAGGAGGTCAAGTATATATACGAAATGAAAAATTCACAGCATAAAAGCATAAAAGATCCAGAAAGACTAGAAGAAGATGGGAACAAAAGATTGCTGTTTGATTCATGGCAGAAGTGATTGGTGGGGTTAGTGAGAGCCCTTAGTGACTCAGATAACATCATTGCAAATTAATATTTAAATATTTACCCTGTAATGCCTACTGTATCATGTTTATATGCAAATTTAAGGCCTCTAAATTATCAAAATGATCAAAACTTTTCTGAAAAAACTGTTGCATGCAATCAGGTCCCTAGTGAAAAAAAAAATTTCTAAAATGCATTTGAAATACATTTATTTCATACTAAGTATACTACAAATACATTTACATATATATGTACTTATAAAAATACCTTGCAATTGTATTTTTGGTATACTAACCTGTCAGGGTTCTGTCACTTCGGTCTAGTGTTATTCATGGTTTTGTGACAGAGTCCTGACACTCCCGTCATGTCCTGTTTCCATGTGCGCTCTCTCGTCTGCGTGCCTTGTTTTGTGTTGGAGCGTGGTGTTCGGATCCCGGCACTCATGTCTTGAGTTTCGGTTTCGTGTCGGGGTTTGGACACTCGCGCTCCATGTTCTGTCTCGTTGTGTGAGCGTGCGGTCTTGAGTTCGCTCGGCCACGCGCTCTTCTGTCCACGTGTGTTGTGTTTTGTGTTGTTGCACGCAGTTCGTGTTTTTATCGGCTGCGTGCATTCATGTTATGTCTTGTGCTGTGTGGCACGCAGCTTGTGTTTTTCATTGGCTGCGTGCTTTCATGTTGTCGTGTCTTGTGTGAACACATGGCTTATGAGTATTCTCATTAGCTGCTTGTTCGTGTCCTGTTTTGCACGTGGCTGGTGATTTTGTTTTGCTGGCCATGTGCTTGTGTTTTTGTTTTGTGTGAGCACATGGCTTTTGTCTTTGTTTTCGGTGTGCCATGTGCTCTCATGTCAATTGTCTTGACCTTGACCTTGTGTTTAGAGTCCTGTGCCTGTTCGTCGTCGTATGTTCCCCTGTCGTGTGCTGACCCTGCCTTATCGCGCCCTGTCCTGCCTTGCCAAGCCTGCCAGCTGTCCTGTTTTCCCCCTACGGGGTAGTTTTGGTTTGTTTTGTTTATTTTTATTATCAATAAAAGCCCATTCTTTGCAATACTGAGTCCTCGCCTCATCCCTCTACCCACACCCTGACATAACCTGGTATACTTAGTCAAAATTTTGTACTTAATGCACTTTAATTGTGCAGAAGTAGTGCTGAAGGCCAACTAAAGATATACTGAAGTATATTTGATTGTGCTAAAGTGGAACTATTGCAAGTATACTTCAGGTACATTTGAAATATCTTGCATTTAAAGATATTATTCAAAGATCATACAATCCTCATCGATAATTACATTAAAACACATTTTAGTCTTAATATTAAGAAATGTGCATTGTGCACAAGTAGTAGGCCTACTCCCAATAAAGTTTAAGTATAATTTTTATATCAGAAAGTCTTGAGCGATATGTCAGTAAATATGTTAATAGATTTAACTATACTTAGTATGAAATAAATATTTCAAACATATTACTTTTTTACTAGGGGTACATGCCTCCTGTCATCTGATTGATAGTTTATATTTCTTGTTTTTACCATGAAAAATGCCTTTTTGTATAATAACAAAAAATAAAATGATTATTATAAAGTAAATATAAGAATAACTTTTTGTAATGTTATTTTAAATAAATTCATTTAGATATTCCAGCCTGATCTCATGACGAAAATGTACATGTGGGAACTTTTTCGCAAGATGCGAAATTCGTACCGCCATGTATGTTTCGTGACATATTTGAAATGTCCACTGGGTGGCGCTAAAAGAGTGTTCGTTTTTTTCCCCGTAACAGATTAACATACGTGATATGTTTTATGTGACGTTGGTTTTCTAGTGGCGCTTTTCCACTGCGTAGTACGACTCGGCTCGGCACGGCTCAGTACTGCACGGCACGGCTCGGTTCGGGTCGGTTTGCATTTCCACTGCAGTTTAGTACCGCTTTAGAGTGGGCGGGATTATTCACGTGTTGTTATAGTTGTGCCGCCTCTACTGCCGTGACTCCTGAAAAACCTTTTAATTCTGCGTCATTCCATCACGCTCTCGCTGGATCCGCTCCTCAGCTATCAACGAGAGGAACGAACGCCTGTATCAACAGACAACGAAACAGCCATTTTTTGGTTGTTAAAAAAGGTGCGCTCACTCAAAACAGTTGCGTTCGATCCTTCGCTGGCTGTGCTGATTTAAATCTAGCAGGTCTGTTGTGTCTCGTGCCGCAAGTTCAATGACGCAGGCAGTGACAATTCTCTCCGGCCAATCAGTGATCAGCAGAGTTTACACGTCACGTTTTGATAACGGTGGTACTAAAAAAAGTACCAGGTACCAGGTACCAGGTACTGTACCCAGTGGAAAAACCCCTAAAAGTGAACCATACTGAACCGTACCGTGCCGTGGAAACGCGCCAGGTGTCACCACAGTTCTGACTTGAAATGTCCGTTGAGTGGCGCTATTAGTCTAATGCTCAGTGACGTTTTAAAATAACGTAGGCTACCATCTGCACTACACCTAAACCTACCCGATAGTATGAACAAAAGAAAATGTGATGTAAAAACGCAATCGCAAGCATGCCGTTTTAGCTTGTTTTTAGCTTCTTTCACCGTAAGTCATGTTTTTGACGGGATTCATACCTAAGGATTCCGCATCCTAGGCTAAGTCCAATTCCGGAAAGCGAATTGGAGCTGTAATAATAACTGTACAAAAACAATTACAAGTGCTCAATATTTTACTGCATCTAGTGCAGTGTTGGGTAAGTTACTTTCAAAAAGTAATTAATTACAGTTACTAATTACTTTATCAATATTGTATTTAAATTACTTTACTAATTACTCTGTCAGAAAAGTAACTTAGTTACTCAATAAGTAACTTAATTATTCAAATCGCTAATTAGGCTACATCTTAAAATCCTTATAAACTTTGATAGAAATTAAACTCTTTATTCTTTCAGTTCGAGTCAAACATAGAATAGTTTAGCCTTTTAGCTTTAAAACAACTGTAATACTTAAACATTTTTATGAAAAAAATGTAACCACCTTTGGTTAACAAATAGAAATACTCTGCAAAATATCTGAATAACAAAAAGGCTTAAAAGTTAAACAATACATTTCAGTTTGGCAAGATGTTCAGGAAAAGCCCAACTAGTAAAATCTGTACAGGTTTATGTCAAAATAACACGTTAACTGATGTAGGAAAGAATAAATTACAGAAATCTTCTCTGCTGAATATGTCAGATCGCGCTGTTCTTATGAGGTAAATTCCTCATAGCAGGTCTTCTTTCAAAAATGATGAATATTAGATGAACCTTTTTTTTTTTTGTATCTATGTGAGGGCGTATGCGCGCAGGTGACTGCATATAATGAGCTCAGACACGGGAAAGACTGTACCTTGCTTTATTTTCATACGGATTGCATAATCAGAAATATTAGTTTTTCATTTGAATTCGTTCATTTAAGTGTCAAGTAGACACTTCAAGCTTTTTAGATTCTATTGATTTAGTCTTGCTTTTGTGCATGCATTCCAAACACGTGGAGGAGTTAAACGCTGCATTCAATTTTATCTTTAGGCCAGTGAAATTTAGATTTCAAATTCAATACTGATTTTAGAACGGTTGAAATTATTTACTGTATGTAACGCAAGTACTTTATAAGTAACTGTAATTAAATTACCTAAAAATTAACAGTAATCCCTTACTTTACTTTTTCAGTGGATAAGTAATTTAATTACAGTAACACGTTACTTAGTAACGCGTTACACCCAACACTGATCTAGTGTTAATTTCTGTTGGAAACTGCAGTGATATGTCCTTATTGGTACCTATTTTGCATCTTGCAAAAAAGTTCCCACATATGCTCCATATACATATAATGGGAACTGGTAAAACTTTGGGAATGATGGTCATTTGCAATTCTGTATAAATTTCCTTGCGGGCATTGCCATTAATAATTTGGTCTAAAGTACTGTAAATGCAACATCATTAAATAAAATCTAAGCCCTTTAGATATTAATATTGGCGGTGATTTGGCATGACAGGAATTCTGCTTTATAACAAGTTTTATCAAAACAATTAAGCTGTTGTGATTTAAATAAAAAATGGCATGTTGAAACTAATTTTCTGCTGTTTTTCTCACAGACCCTTTGCACTGCCTCTGCCATGATTGTATACGCGGAACCTCAATGTCAGCTTATTTGAATGTCTCATTAACTTTCATTAGGTGGACACTCTAACAGCACGTTAGCGCTGCCATTGTCATGGAGACTGGTGTGAGAGCAGCTCTCAGCTCTTGTGTGGGCACACCGCTTAATGTGATGCTCTCCAGAACTATGCTGCTCTTGTTTTTCTTCCTTGTGGAGAAGGAGATTGCTTACTAAGCTATGTGATTCCCCATCAGACTTTTGTGAGACTGGAAAAGAAAATACAGCACAATAGCAGAGAGTGACTGCAAAGTAGGCGAATAGAAACTCTACTGGATTTCACAGAAGTGAATGGCATTCTCAGAAACTGAGGAGCAAGAAAAGAAAATGTAGAATGAAAGGAATAGCAGCTAGCAAATTAGAATTAATGTTTGACGTTATCAATGGTCAAGGGCTATTGTTTTAAGAGGTGGGAAAAATCTAAGATATCTTTTATATAATTTGTATTGTAGTACATCTGCAAAATATGTGTAAATGTTGTATGTAAAAACGTATGTAAATGTTAATATATAGAATAAGAGTAGCAAAAAAATGTGTGTATATATATATATATATATAATGCAGCTTTAATTTTATTAATTTTATATCTTACCTTAAAGAAATATATACATAAATATATATATATATATATATATATATATATATATATATATAAATTAATTAATGTATGTGTTATATGGTGGGGTCCAAAAGTCTGTAAAAGTGAAAATGTGAATTGTAAAAGTAATAATTTTTAAATGTAATAATGTGAAAACAATTTGAATTGTTACATATTAGCATTTTTGTATTTTGTGTCACAAAATTGCTTATGTGATTAGTGACGTTCAAATAATGCAGGATTTAATAATGATTTAATAATGCAGAATCTCTCTCTCTTTTTTGTCATAATTATAAAAGAATTCTGGTTAAAAACCCCCAACTTTTTTCAGTTTTCAGTGTTAGAGTCTCAGATTCTCAGATTTATATATTTTAGGGCTTGAACAGAAGGTCCTATGTAACTCATCCTAGCAAGCTAATGTAAGTAAGCGTGTGCGAACATTTAATTTGGACTGAATGTGATGAAATTCTGTCTTCTCTCAATTTCCCTTTCACGTCAGCATTTGAATCCTACACCCTCCTAACACACACACACACACACACACACGCTTGCTCATGTATTGCAGGGTCCCAGGAAGCTGTTCCACATGAAAGCACAAGTAGGGGACTCGATAGTGTATTTCAACCGATATAGACAGACACACACGCTAAGGCAGGGAAGCTCCGTGTTCTTTGGCCTCTCCTGTTACCTGCCTGCTGATTAGATGTGGAAAACCAAGCTTTATAGCATCTTGAGCACTGCTCTTATCTAATGGGATTCTCTATACACAGTCTGGGCCAATGAGGTTTACATTACATTTACAGATTACATTAACTGAGTGGGTGTGTGTTGGTCTGTTCTGCATGGAAAAGCTCTTTCATTTATCAACAGAGGCTTGTGTAAATAAGATGGATCTCACCGGAGTGTTTGCTGAGTTGGTGTATGTGTATGTTTCAGTGCAATATGTGTTATCCCTATTTACTGTACTTTCTGGAGCCACCCAGTTTCAAAAAGCACTTTTTCATTCAGCGGTGTGATTGTCTCCTCTGAAATAATATCTACTGCAGTCACACAAAGTGGTGTCGGATATCGATAAATTCAATCCATTTGCCGCACTTCTCACAATGACCAGCAGTGCAAACATTTACTTAAGGTTTTTATTATTCTCATTTTCTAATGGTTCTCAACAGGAAATTAATATAGCATACTGTGATATCAAGTGATGGAAAATTCGAGTGAGCTGTTAATATCAGCAGAATTGCCTTGTCATTTGACAAATATGATTACTTACAATGCAGCTTATTCCAGTTCAGGCTGGTCAATTACAATCTCATCTGTAACAGGGTCCAAAAGTCTGAGAACAAATGGAAAATCTTTTTACAACCAAACATTAGAGATTGTGATTGTGGAAAATGTTCAGACATATATACATACGTGTATATATGTGACCCTGGACCACAAAACCAGTCATAAGGGTCCATTTTTTTTTAGATTTATACATCATCTGAAAACTGATGTTTTTTATATTTGGCTGAGATACAACTATTTGAAAATCTGGAATCTGAGGGTGAAAAAATATCAAAATACGGAGAAAATCGCCTTTAAAGTTGTCCAAATGAAGTTCTTTAGCAATGCATATTACTAACCAAAAATTAAGTTTTGATATATTTACGGTAGGAAATTTACAAAATATCTTCACAGAACAAGATCTTTACTGAATATCCTAATGATTTTTGGCATAAAAGAAAAATAGATAATTTTGGGCCATTCAGTGTGTTGTTGCTATTGCTACAAATATAGCCGTGCTACTTATGACTGGTTTTGTGGTCCAGGGTCGCATATATATATATATATATATATATATATATATATATTGGAGTACTGTGTCGATTAAAAAAAAGTGTAATTAATGCTTTTATTTTCTGAAATTAATCACGATTAATCCCACTTAACATTACAGTTTTTAAATATACTTTTATATAGCAATAATTTCACATTCAATCTTCAATTTAATGTACAAACAACATAAAGACAGTATATTTTTAAATATTTGTTTAATGGCATCTTTATTTTTATGACTGAAGGTCAGTATCAATGAACCCAATACTACTGATTTCTCTATAAAATTGTCCCCCCTCCATATTTAACCATTGACTATAGCCATTCAACATTACAATATAATTGAGAGCTATCAATTTCAACATTTATTAGATTTAAAATAAAATTATAATTTAAGTGAACTTAATCTTCACATAAACCCATTATAATAAATGTCATATTACCTGTGCCCTTCAGCAGAAATACAGAAATTGAAATTGAAGTTATCAAACACTAAATTCTAAATTAAATATAGATGAATCCTTAAATCTATACGTTATTTTTTCCTCTTTTTTTATTTGTGCTTTGATTAATAGACATCACAGCAGCTGGTTATTAGGTTATTTTGGATGTTATTTCTTTAAGAGCTGACGCTGAACATGATGCGGATCTGACACGCATCGTGTTTTCTCTCAGTCCTTTCTACCTTTTCTGACAGGTCTTAAAGTCTATTAATGAGGTGACAAGTTGAATCGGGTGTGTTAGGTGAAAGAGACAGTGTTGGGCTTCTCCAGGGCAGTTTTGAAAACCATTTCAGAGACATGTCCTTAAATGTGACTCATATAAACTATATTACATGCATGCACAGATTTAAGGCAGCTTTAATCGCCTTTTTGGTAACTCCATGACTTCTCTGACTGTCATTGCATGCACGTACTTTATTTCGCGCTTTGATATGAAATGATACAAGCTATGCGCGCGCCGGCACCTTTGTGCGTGCAGTTGGAGAGCTCTGAGCACAGTACCATTTCCGCGCTCGTTTGACTCGCGCCTGGCGCTGAAGTGGAGCGCGCGTCTGAAACATCTCCCGTTTGATTTGATCGTAAAAACGTTATGCGACTGAATAAATGCACTTCTTGTCAAGAGAAAAAATGACAGAAACAGCAGTTGGTGAGATAGCCAACCCAGCCCACGCCCTACGTTAATTGCGTTAAATATTTTAGCAGCGTTAAACTGAAAAGTGTCACTTGCGTTCATGACATAATTTTGACACCACTAATATATATATATATATATATACACACACACACACACACACACACACACACACACAGTATATATACTGTATATATACACACACTGCCGTTCAAAAGTTTAGAATCGGTAAGATTTTTAATGTTTTTTCTCATGAGTCTCATGCTCATCAAGGCTCTATTTATTTCAGTATTCAAAAATACAGAAAAAAACTGTAATATTGTGAAATATTATTGCAATTTCTAATATTGGTTTCCTATTTTAATATACTTTAAAATATTATTTATTTCTGTGATGCAGCGCTGAATTTTCGTCAGCCATTACATAATATATAACGATTTTTTTTTTTTTTTTTTACTTTTTATTTATAAAGAATCCTGAAAAAAGTATCACAGGTCCCAAAAAATTAAGCAGCACAACTGTTTCCAACATTGATTATAAATCAGCATATTAGAATGATTTCTGAAGGATCATGTGACACTGAAGACTGGAGTAATGATGCTGAAAATTCAGCTTTGCTTCACAGGGATAATAATAATATTTCACAAAATTAGTTTTTTATTTTTTTCTGTATTTTTGATCAAATAGATATAGCCTTGATAAAAACTTCTTTAAAAAACATTAAAAATCTTACTGATGCCAAACTTTTGATTTATATATATGTAAGTTTGTGATTTCTATGAATGAAATCTCTTATGCTCAGCAAGACTGCATTTATTTGATTAAAATACTGTAAAATAATGAAATGTTATTATAATTTAAAATAACTATATTCTTTTAATATATTTTAAAATGCAATTTATTCAGAATTTGCATGAGTTGATGCTCAAGTAACATTTCTCAGTTGCTAACAGCTCAAAAGAACAGCATTTATTTGAGATAGAATATTTTTGTTTTATTTCGATCAATCTTTCTAAATTAGTGCTAATAAAAACTGTTAATTTATTTTTATATACGTTTCTGTTTAATATATGTATATATATATATATATATATATATATATATATATACATACAGTATCTCACAAAAGTGAGTACACCCCTCACATTTCAGCAAAAATTTTAGTATATCTTCTCAAGGGACAATACTACACAAATGAAACTACTCTAAATGAGTAGTCAATGTGCAGCTTGTACAGAAGTACAAATTTATTGTCCTCTAAAAATAACTCAACATATAGCCATTATTGTGCAAGTAACTGGCAACAAAAATGAGTACACCATAAATGAACATGTCAAAACTGGGTCCAAAGTGTCAACATTTTGTAGGGGCACCATTGTTATCTAGCACCGCCTTAATCCTCCTGGGTATGGAGTTCACCAGAGCTGCACAGGTTGTTGCTGGGATCCTCTTCCACTCATCCATAATGACATCACAGAGCTGTTGGATGTTAGATACATGGTGCTTCTCCACCTTCCACTTGAGGATGTCCCACATGTGCTCAATAGGGTTCAGGTCTAGAGACATACTTGACCATTCCATCACCTTCACCTTCAGCTTCATCAGCAAGGAAGTTGTCATCTTGGCGGTGTGTTTGGGGTGATATGTGTGGAAGAACTACCAATTTTGGCCAGATTTCTGAAGGAAGCGGCATCATATTTCACTTCAAGAATGTCTAAGCCCATGTGAATCCATGTTTCCCTCAATGGACACGCTCCCCAGTCTCCAGCAGCACTCATGCAGCCCCAGACCATGATGCTACCACCACCGTGCTTGACTGTAGGCAAGACACAATTTTCTTGGTACTCCTCAGCAGGGTGTCATCACACATGTTGGACACCATCTGAGCCAAATAAGTTCATCTTAGTCTCATCAGATCACAGGACATGGTTCCAGTAATTCATGCTTTCAGACAGGTTGTCTTCAGCAAACTGTTTGCAGGCTTTTTTGTGAGCCAGCTTCAGAAGAGGCTTCCTTCTGGGATGACGGCCATGCAAACCAACTTGTTGCAGTGTGCAGTGTATGATCTGACCACTGACAAGCTGACCTTCCACTTCTGCAACCTCTAAAGCAATGCTGGCAGCACTCATGTGTGTGCTTTTTGAAGCCATCTTCTGCACCTGATGCACAGCACGAGGACTCAACTTCTTTGATCGACCGTTGCAAGGCCTTTTCCGAGTGGAACCTGTCTTGGAAAACCTCTGTATGACACTGGCAACTGTACTGTAACTCAGTTCCAGGGTTTTACTGAACTTTTTATAGCCTAGGCCATCTTTGTGGAGAGCAACAATTCTAATTCTCAAATCCTCAGAGAGTCCTTTGCCATGAGGTGCCATGTTGAACATCCAGTGGTCAGTATGAGACAATTATACTCAAAGCACCAAATTTTAACTGCTCTAATACTAGATACACAAATTTGTATGGTCCTGTCAAGCAGACAAAACATGAACATGATGAATAGTACATGTGGCTTTGCATGGTTAAACGACGTATAGCTGTTATCACTTAGGGTGTACTCACTTTTGTTGCCAGCTATTTTTACAATAATGGCTGTATGTTGAGTTATTTTTAGAATACAATAAATGTGTACTGCTATGCAAGCTGAACATTGACTACTCTAAAATATATCCAAGTTTCATTTCTATAGTATTCCAGGAAGATGTGAGAGTAATGTGAAAGGTGCTGTATTTTTGTGATACACATATATATATATATATAATATATATACCACACACACACCACACAGGGTATCCAAAAAGTAGAATATCATGAAAAACTTTTTCCCTATGATACATATTTGTATTTCAAAAAACTGAAACTGTATATATTTTAGATTTATTACATGTAAAGTAAAACATTTCAAAAGTTTTGTTTAATTTTGATGATTAGAAGCGTACAGCTCTTGAAAATTAAAGATCCCATTATCTCAAAATGTTAAATTATTTATGTTTGAGTTTCATTAAATAAATGCATCCCTATAATAAATTCCAGAGCATCTTAGCAGTGCTTTGAAACCTAATAATGGGAAGAACTGTGACTTAGCGATAAATGAGAAGAACAATGTTAAACACCTCTACAAAAGAAAGTGATCACAGATCATTATGAAGGTGCACTGTTCCCAGAGTGCTGTGTATAAAAAATATTAATGCACAAAAGTTATGACTGAAGGAAGGGTGGCCAGAAGGATTGCACAAGCAACAGGGATGACCACAAGCTTCTTGAGGGACTACTGTCAGACAAAGCCAGATCAAACACTTGGAAGAACTTCACAAGGAGTGGACTGAAGCTGGAGTCAATGCGTCGAAGTCTGCCATCAGGCATGTTGAAGGACTACTTAATGCTTCGACAGAAACAACGTCAGAAGCATCTTACCTGGGCTATGGAGAAAAAGAACTGGACTGTTGCTCAGTGGTCCAAAGTCCTCTTTTCAGATAAAAGTAAATTTTGCATTTCGTGTTGAAATCATGGTCCCAGAGTCTGGAGGAAGCCTGGAGAGGCACAGAATCCAAGCTGCTTGAAGTCCAGTGTGAAGTTTCCGAAGTCAGTGATGATTTGGGGTGCCGTGACGTCTGCTGGTGTTGGTCCATTGTGTTTCATCAAGTCCAAAGTCAATGCAGCCGTCTACCAGGAGATTTTGGAGCACTTTATGCTTCTATCTGCTGACAAGCTTTATGGAGATGCTGATTTCCTTTTCCAGCAAGACTTTAACACCTGCCCACAGTGCCAAAACCACTTCCACTTCCAGCCAACATGCCTGACCTGAACCCCATATGCAATCTATGGGATATTTTCAAGAGAAAGATGAGAAACAGTCGATCCAACAATACAGACGAGCTGAAGGCCAATAGTGCCTCAGCAGTGCCAGAGGCTGATCACATCCATGCCACACCTCACTGATGCTGAAATTTTTGTGCTAAAGGAGCCCTGACCAAGTTTTGAGTGCATAAATGAACATACTTTAAAGAACCTGAACTTTTCTGTTTTGCAAATCCTTTTTTTTGATTTATCTTAGGAAATATTCTAACATTTTGAGATACTGGATTTTTGACTTTCATGAGCTGTAAGCTCTAATCATCAAAACTAAGGCAAAAAAACCTTTTGAAATGTTTTACTTTACATATAATGAATCTAAAATATATGTGAAAGTTTATTTGAAAGTATAAATATATATATATATATATATATATGTATGTATATGTGTGTGTGTGTGTGTGTGTTTTTGTGGTAGCCAGGCTATAAATGTATATAAATATAATATATAATATAAATGTAATATACTACAAAGCACAACACACATAGGCTACCGTAGCCTATGTGTGTTGTGCTTTGTAATATATTACATTTATATTGTAGTATATGAAAGCTTTCAAGTATGCTTTCCCTTTCATTTCTGTTTTTGAGAAAGACTGCAAGTACGCCTCATGCATGATTATCATGCTTTGCATTTGCCTTTTTTGTTTAAGTGACTTGCAAGTAAATGCATCTATTTTTCCTCTCTTCAGCAGGCATCAAAAGTATACAGGTCAAATACTAGTATTCAGGCTGATGGTTATAATGACTTGGCTAAAAAGTGGCATTATGCATTATTTAAGCCATTAGAGCACTTTCACTGGCCCGCCTCTTTCTGGACTTTTCTTCACAGTTTCTCTCTCTCTCTCTCTCTCTCTCTCTCTCTCTTTCTCTCTCTCTCTCTCTTTCTCCAGAGGGCTGGTGAGTGCAGTGTTTACCTGACCTCCGTTGAGACTGGTTGCTATGGCTGTGTGTGTGTGTGTGTGTGTGTGTGTGTGGTGGTTGATGGAAGCGAGATTCAGTTGATGGTGAGAACAGCAGTGGAAGGTCAGGTGATGGGTGCAAACACTCACACCAAACCATTAGTGCTTAAAACTGCTTGACATGTCGCCATTAATCTACCTCAGACCTGTAAAGTAGGAACACTTTACCAAACGTGTACAAGATGCTCCTGTTCTCATCTGCCAAACACGAGTGTCTGTGTTTGCATGTGTGGATATGTCCATGCAACTCTGTTTGTTGCAAGCTTTGCGTGCCAGAAAAGTTTCACTTCACATTTAATCCAGCATTGTCAGTCAAGTTAAGCAAAGTCTGAATGTGCGTCATTACATTTGAATATGTTCTCTAATATATCAGCTTCACGTGTGACTGCTTATTGTTATTATGCTTACCTCACCTTGTTCTTACCCTCCCACTCCTCAGCCCTCGTCGCGGCAGACTGTGTGTTGCCGTGGCGCTGTCTATGCTATTATTGGATGGCTAATTGGTTGAAGAGTATGGAGGAGGCCTTGGTTCATTTGGTGGGGCTTTTGCAAGGAGCCAATGACGACAAGTTCAGATGATGATTCACTGACATCTGAGAGGTGGTCGAGAGGTGGCCTGTGTCTCTCATTTACACCTACATAATGCTCTCATACACACAGCTGAAGAATAGAAAGAACATTTTTTAACTGAATGGCCTGTCACACAAGGTTCAAATGGTCAGCAAATGTGTTAGAAGACAACATGAAATACTTGAGGTACTATTTGATATGTATTTTAGTGATATTTTATTTTACTGAAAACATTGCATTTTAACATTATTTTACACATTCAGAATAGGTAAAATTGAAAAGAACACATTATATAATATAATATAATATTATATTATATTATATTATATTATATTATAAAATTAATAATGATAATAATAATTTGAAAATGATTAATGTTCAATGAACATGTCAAGTTTATCAATAATAATAATATTTTGAGTTGTCTTCAACATATATACAGTATATTAAATATATAACACACACACACACACACACACACACACACACACACACACAATTAGATCATTAATGTTAGTGTGCATGCTATATTTTTCCTAAATTATGAAAATTTCCATAAACAAATTCAATATTGTGTGTAAGACTTTTAAAATCAAAATAAAAAGTAAACAAAAAAATAAAAAAATAAAATAAAAATGTAACATACAGTATGTTTTTATATTATATTATATAAAAATGTATTATTATTATTATTATTATTATTATTATTATTATTATTGATGTAGTGCTATAATAGTTTTTATATTCATATATAATTTTATTCAGGTAAAAATGTTGCAGTTTCTCAGATAAATATTTGATCATTAACAGATAGGCAGATAGGATGTGCAGATTAACAGATGTGCAGATAGGCTATATTTTCCTAAATTATGAAAACAATTTCAATATTGAGTGTAAGACTTTTTGAAAGAAAAAAATAGAAAAAGTGACTTGTAATAAATATAGATCATATAAAAAATGTATAAATGTTTACAGTAGGCTATATGCTTATATATTATATTATATTATTAATGTAATACTAAAACATTTTTATATTTATACATCATTTTATTCAGGTAAAAATATTACACTTGCTCAGTTAAATATTTGATCAAATAATATCAATTCTATAATCTTTTTAATATTAATATATTATTTAATTCAAGTAAACATGTCGCAGTTGTGAAATATTAGTTTATTAATATCAATTCTGTAATATTTTTAATATTCATATGTTGTTTTATTCAGGTAAAATGTTGCAGTTGTTCGGGGAAATATTAGATCATTAGATCATTAATATCCATTCTATAGACCCTTTTAGGGCCGACGTCACAATTACGTCACAGCGCTAGCTGGAGGCAAAACAAATCGAAAACTGGAGGCGGCCAATTCAACCTAGTGCAGATTCAGCTACACAAGGAGCTTAAAATATCATCTTGTTGTGATGTTGGGTGCCCGAATCGATGTTGTAGAGGCTTCAGTTTGAAATTTTAACACATATCTGCTGCTACTGCCAGACAAAAAAAAAAGGATGACAGCTGTCAAAAATGCTTGCATTTGCAGCACACACTTCTTATCAGAAAAGGTTAAATATTGTCTTTTGTTGTTATGGGCGCGTCTAAAGATTTCTTATGCATCTCACTATGTCGTGTATGAAATAATGTCTGTGTGTATGTGTGTAAAACAACAAACTGACGATTTATATGCTTAATCATATGTAATTATACATTGTTGTGATTAATTGTGGCTTGGCATAATAATGTAGCTGTAAAAATAGTTGCCTGCTGAAATTGAAATATATATACATCTTCATGACTAGATAGACACTGTGAGTTTGTCTTATACACGTTAGATATGAGTCACTCAACTGAAGGGAATCCTGTCAGATCGTCCATCCTTTGGCCGACCCGCACACGCTTTTACTCAATCTAGTTTCGTCCGTTAAAGTGAACCTTTTCAAATAACAATCGCGGTCCTGGACAGTGCATCTATACCTTACATATGCAGGTAAAATCGGAATTTCTCCGGTTATTATTAAAAAACAAGCTAAACAGACTTCATAGCTAGCGTTAGTGAAGCGGTCAGTGGAATCTTTCTGCTTCCAGCTAAGCTCCGCCCACAGAAAACGTCACTATGTTTACTAACAGAAAAAGGGTCTATAATATTTTTTAATATCCATACAGTTTTATTTAGGTAAAATGTTGCAATTGTTCAGTTAAATATTTAATCATTAATATCAATTCTATAATATTTTTAATATTCATATATAAATTCATTCAGGTAAAAATGTTGCAGTTGTTCAGTGAAATATTAGATCATTAAAATTAGTGTTCAGATATGCTATATTTGTCCTCAATTCTGGAAATAAATTCAATATTGATTGAAAGACTTCCAGAATAGAATGGGCATGAAAAAGTGACCTGTAATATATATAGATCATATCAAAGAGGTGAATAAAACATGTGCAGGCCTGTTCTCATGCTCGTATGTAATTACAAACCTCAGGCTTTACTCAGGGCTTATCAGATATTTAAAGATGACCTATTCTTTTATTCATGTATTTATTATCCACAGGCCTCTGTCACCTCTTCATACAGCACCCACAAACCTATTTATCATTCTCTATTGTTTTTCAATCTTTCTTTATTCTAGATCTGTGAATCTACCTCTCTTTCTGTCTCTTTCTGTAACTGAACTTCAGTAGATTTATCTCCCTCTGTGTCTCTCTAACCAGTATCACCTTTCTCGCTTTCTCTGCCTCTCTCCGGGGGTTAAGTCAGTCTCTAAGGAACTCCAAATTAGCTGGCAGAACAGTTGTTGGTGCTTCGATACTATCAGTGTATTTTCCACAGTAACAAAGACGTGCACAAGTGGGAGTGATTCAGTTTGAGCATGAATACATATGTGTCAAGTTCATCATTCAAGATTCTCAGTGGAAACTTTGTTGCTTTGCTGCTAGCAAGCGCCATCTCATTGAAATGCAAATTGTTGACATTTTAGTAAATGCTCATCTGACGCTGGAGCGCTTTGAATAGTTTCTGTTATGTGAACAGTGAAAGAAATTTCACCCATATTTATTTGTTTATTTGATTCAGGACCCCGAGCAACACCCACGGTAGTTTGTGTTGAGAATGTTTCCGTGTTGGCAGCTGTGGTATAAAGTATGTCTGGTGCGGACCGGCAGTGTCTGAGCTGGATGATATACCCAGGAAACCGCTGAGATGGTCACACAAAAGGTGTGACCGGAGATGTTTGCCAAACTCCTGGGACATTGAACTTACTCTCCAAAACAATCCCATCCTCGCTACAGCTGTTGTTTTCTCTCCACGCCTCATCCTTCCCATATCGTGTCTTTGCACCGAGCTCCTGTTACCCCACTGAACCAGATTTAACTTTTCACACAACATATTGACATTGGCTGCCATACTCTCAATGTTGCTGGTTTGTATAAATTAACAGTATTATTATATTTGTAAAAAAATATTCTTGTTTTTTTTTTTTTCTTGAATGTCTAAAAACTGTTGCTCAGTTTTTTTCAAACGTTAAAGCATCATCTGTGACTGGTCGGACTGATTTTGAAGTATTGATATTTCTGATACGTATTTTTATTGATAATGCTCATTCACTGCATGCATTCAAATGGAGAAAGGCGTATGATGATATGATAATTTGCAGTTTATTTAATGTTGACTTTCAAGTACCAATATGTTAAATAGCTATCATTGCTCAGCTTTTATTTATTTTATTTTAATTTTTAAATTTATTTTCATGCCTATTTATTTATTCATTCATTTTCAATCTCTGTTTTTGCAAAAAAAAAAAAAATATTGTGTTTATATATATATGTATTAAATATTAGCCTTCTACCCAAGATGCTAGGTTAAGTACCCACAACTCTACATAGGACAAGCAATTTAATTTAATTTAATTTAATTTAATTTAATTTTAAAATTGTATATTTAAAAATTGTATATTTTAAAATTCATAGGACAAGCGATTTAATTTAATTTAATATTTTAACATTTAATATTTTAACATTTAATTAATTTTTTTTTAAATTTAATTTAATTTAATTTTGTTTAAAATTTAATTTTTAAAATTTAATTTAATGTAATTTAATTTATATTTAACATTTACATTTAAACATCATTTTAATAAATGATGAACAATACCATAATATATCAATATTATTATATTATTATATATTAAGTTTAAAAACTTTCTGAAGATTTATATATACTTCGAATTAAATCACAAAAAATTAAAACAAGAAAGAAACAAAGAAACAAAGAAAGAGAATGTACATGTTCCACAACTGTTGAAAAATTCAGAATAAACATGCACATTCCTTTTCTGCTGTTTTTCATGCATTTCATGCGTTTCTATAAACTAATGCATGTAAACAATCAATGTGCATGGGGCTTTTCTGCTGATTAAAGATATTATGACAACTATGGTCATTCTTATGCACATTTTAGTAGTCCGTTGAGGTTTATAATATACTTTAGAGTAGCACTCGAGATATCAGTGCAACTGTGTTATTTTTACACTAGCGAATGACCTCTCACACTCAGCAACAGGGGCAACACACACTTTACATTCCTTTAAACAGATTTAAAGCCAGGATTACATGTTTACACCCAGACTTCAGACAGTTAGAGACTACGCTGCAGAAATCAAATGACATAACTACGGAAGCTTGATAGTAGATTATATTTGGTTTGCCAGATATATCCGTTGGTTGGGAGAGGTTTATTAACTTCTAATGTAGGCAGTCTCCCAGCTGCCTGACCTACGTGCTGTTTACTGTCATTGAGGATCAGTCCGTCAGCTTTGCGTTAGCTCGAGATGGCCAACATTGGAAGAGCAGGTTCATTGCTCAAAATCCTTCCAGAGTGGCTTCACGCATAGATCGAGAAACCTGCATGTCCTTGACATTATCCAAGCTCGGGTTTTAGTATTGACTGGCACCTGTTCTGGCCTAAGCGACTGTTGTCACCGTTGATAAAAGTATCAAATGCATTGTGGGTAATCCGGTTTGATATTAAAGCCAGAGAGAGAGACCAAGAGAGAAGGTTGAAGAGAGAGTGTGTGGGCCTCCAAATTACAGTGTGCTGAGAGATGCCCAGAATTCTGTGGATGTCAAATGGAGCCCAGCTCAGACTCTGCCAACGCATGTGAGAAAGAAGTGATAAATTCTCACAATGACTGACACATACACACCTATAATTATAAACAGACATGTATTCACAACTGGGCAGCCTTAGACAAACAACCCAGTATACAGCCCATACAGTCGGATAGAAACTCACACATGCTAATGTGCTATATATGAGGTCAGCTGGGGGTCAGTGTCAGGTCAGGTTAATGGCAGGGTTTTCCAAAATGCTGCTCATTTACTGTAAGGATACTTTGGGAATTTTCCTCCTCGTAAATTAAAAACTTGTCAGCAAACTGACAGGAATAGCCAGTGCAAAGATTCTGCATTGCCTTGAGGTAAAGCAATAAGAATGGTCATGTATTAGAATCTTTGAGAAATCTCATTTTTAAATGCATATGCAAAGTTCTTGGAAATGAAGTCTTACATGGGCGTTCCTGCAAATATAAGCGCTCCTGGGAAATTCCTACATATGTGTTCAGAAATCCTACACTGTAAAAAAAAATTCTGTAAAATTTACGGTAAAAAACTGGCAGCTGTGGTTGCCGGAATTCTACCGTAAAAAATACAGTAACAACGTTTTAGGTTTTACGGTTTTAACTTAAATTTACAGTTAAATACCGTAATTTCATTAACTGATATAATGTTAATATACCAACCTATATAAGTACTGAAATCTGTTTTGTACCTTTGAAATACACTGATAACCACCAAATACAGGTGGTGATGAGAAAGTCACATGATGAACCAAAGCCCATCACAAGCAGCTTTTAAATAATAGCATCTATAGAAGGTGCACAGTGTCATTCACACAAGCACTAAACACCATCATGGTGAGACTCATTAAACTGAAATATGCTATAAACATTAATTTAACAACATTAGATGTAACATACAACCCTAATAAACATAACTGATAAGAAAAAAACTAAGAAGAAACAGTTATTTCAAGGAAAAAACGTCAAATTCAAACAGAATTTGAAATGCAACGCAGGGAATTCTGGGAACGTCAGTTTACGGTTTTTCCCTGTAAATTTTACAGGAACTTTCCATTAACCATTTAACAGGTTTTTACTGTAGCATTTTCACAGTTTTTTACCGTTAAAATCATGATCATTTTTCACAGTGTAATTATGACATTATGTGCATTGAAGAAATTTTGGTTGGAATAAAATTGACTTGCTGGACAATTTAATATTTTGCTGAATCTTTTTCACTTACTGACCAAAACTGGACGATTTTTGCACTAATGCAACACAATGAGGAAAACATTCACATTAGTAGTTAAGAGTTAAGTGTTTCTCCTCATAAACCAATTAAATTAATATTATTATTATTATTATTTTGGCAAGTTTCATTACATTTCTTAATCAACTGCACAAAATATGTGCAAACTAAGCATTTATATTAATTATCAAAACCAATTATTTTAATAATTAAAAAATTTTGGCTTTATGAGAATTGGGTAGCTTTGGCTATATATGAATCATTCATAAATATGAATGATAAAAAAAAAATGATGCATACTTTTTTTTAATGGTTATAGCATCATTTTTGAGCAGAAAAATATCAAAATGTTTTAATTCAGATATTTAAAATATAACAGGTGCATTTCTTATGTATTTTATTAATTAAAAGGACGGAACAACAAAAATTATTTTTAATCATCGATCCACATCTATAGACATGATATTCTAATACAGTGCCGATGATATGCAGTGATATGGTGCCATATAAAATGACACGATATGACATGTTTGCACCTCCAAATGAAATTCACAGGTTTATTTAGATGTGCAGTCAACATTTGTTTTATAAGTCAGGTCCTGTTGCATCTCTTGGGCAGGATGAATACCAGTCCCGCATTGCTGATGAATCTGTTTTCACTTTAAACATTTAGTCTGCGAGCAGTGAGCCATGTAAAAGAAAAAAACAACGCTAGCGCATGAGACTGAGCTGATAGCTGCCATACATCTTTTTCAGACCTGTCCCAGAGATCGGATTCATTTGTAAGAGGTGCTTTCTTTAGCTTTTGTCTGATTTTTAATCACAAAAAAAAATGTGAGTCACAATGAGAGAATTTCTAGTGGTTGCAAATCACAAAAATACTACAAAAATGTTATTTTTTTCTTTCCTTTGAGAAAAAAATCAAGTCATACGATCCAAAGCTAATCAACACCGGTTTGAAAATAACTGGATGCTACCTGTGTAACCAAACAACTGTTGTACTAAACACATCCTCATTTTATATTTCGATCAAAAGCATGCCAGGCTCCCTCAGACAGAATAAGCTCTTCCTATTGTTCATGAAATTCCTGACCCTTCATGACCCTTCTTGTTTGACGTGATCCACCCACACTGTTGGCTCTGAGATCCCAGCTGTCAGGATTCTGGCCGCTGGTTTACACACCATAGACATGGCACAGACTAGGTGCCAATTATTGCTTCAAAGAGAAAGACTGAAGTGTATTTTACTATCTTTATTAGTTTACTTTATTAGATAAATAAAAATTCCATATGAAAGTAATTACAGACATAGTTTACCTAAAAATGATGTAATTACTCGCATGCCCACAAAAGTCTGTGCAAACCTGTATGACTTGTATGAAAAAAAATGTCAGTATTTAGTTATTGTTCTTCTAAATAGTTTCTTTATGTTCCACAGAACAAAAAAAAAAAAGTCATACAGGTTTGGATCAACATAAGGGTAAGTATCATTTTGAGGTGAACTGTCCCTTTCAATTTTAACATCTGTCCTAAGCACTGAAGAATAAGCGTTTTTAAAAGTATTTCTTTCCATGTGAATAATTCTGTTTTTGCTTAAAATTTGCAATTAGCAGTTTAGCATTATTTACCTAGTTCAGAGAGAACAAAGGTTTTTTTAACCATCTTTATAGTTTACTCTGTTATGTAGGACTTATGTAGGACCAAAAAAAAAAAAAAGAAACGTCAGCATTGTTTTGTCCACATAATAAAAGTTATTGTCCTTCTAAGTCTTCTAAATATGTTTCAGAGAAGAAAAAGGACATAAAGTTTTGGAACATGATGACAGAATTTTAATTTTGGGGTGAACTATCCCTTTAAATTGTGACATTTGTCAAGCTCTCAGCACTGGAGAGAATTTCTTAAAGAATATATTTAGATTTTCTGCACTTATGGTAATTAAAGGCATAGTTAAAAAAAAAAAAATAGCATGCCCTCAAGAGTCTTTGGAGTATGACTTTCAGTTCCTCTAAATATCTTCTTTCATGTTTCAGAGAAGAAAACTATTTCATACAGGTTTACAGGTTTATATATAACCTGTTTTCTGTTTGTGTTTAAATTTTGCCATGCAGTTAGCAAATTAGTATTAATTTCTTGCTTCAAAGAGAAAAATCGAAGGCTACTGAATTTTGATTCATTTCTTTTTAGCAAATTAGCATTAATTAGCTGTGCTGATGTGACAACTCAGCAATCTGCTGTAATCACAGCCATTACTAACCTCAGGAAAAGCCCAGTTGGCATGAACACTATGTGACACAGTCAGAGATAAGTCTGGAGATCTCACATACTTACCGCAGATGAGGAGGAGATGGAGCGCAACAGGTTGGTGGCTGAAATTTCTGTCATTCGCTCCGCATCCATCCATACATCAGTGTCGGCAGTGTGTGTGACGTGAGAAACAAATCGCTGTTCTGACATGCCTATTTTAAATCAGACCACACTTAATGCTGTGTAATTCGGTAGGGAGAGCGCACTCAGATATAAAATGTTGCATAACTCTATTTATGAGTATAACAGGTGGTTTTCCTTCTCCTCTGTTTCCAAGGGCAGAATAAGTACCTTGTATTTATGTGCCTGCAGTGTGTTAATAAATGCGCAAGATGAGCTTTTTTCCCAAAAGCGATGTTCTTTTGATGCTTTTGATTTTTCCCCTTGGCAACGAGGCCTTCGAAAAGGTTATGTTGATAAATGGTGTGTCCTTGCAAACACTCATACATAATCTAATAACTCCTCATGCGTTTTTACAGTCATGCAGCAGTGCATGCTGGGAATTGAGCTACACATGACACATTTTAAATGTGCTGATTAGTCACTAAGGCAGAGATGTGCTACTTCATAACGTGAGTTTGACACATTACTGTGGCTGTTATTTTTTGATATGCGGCATTATTGTATTTTTTACGTTACGGCTATAATGGGAAACAAACTTGAAGAAAGGAGAGAAATTCAATTAGCAACATGTACTCTCACTAGTGGAGTAGGAAGGGGGTTGTGTCATGTTCTAAAATAAGACTGGAGTGTGGCTGGATTAAATTAGCGCAAGCTCGATAATGATGATGATGATGATGGCTCTTCCTGGTTGCCTGTCGTTAGATGGGGCTGTGCACATAGAAGGAGATGGAACTGCTGAACCTCACATGCTTTGTCATTCTGAGTGACTCTGCAGTTTGAAAAACACAAGTATTAGACCATGGGACCAAATGGTCATGACAAAAGAATTATTTCCTTTTTCCTGAAGTACGTCTAGCGTTACTAGATCAGTGTGAGGACAGAGACATGACAACAGTGTTTATTCTGCTGTTTTGGAGATGATGTCAAACAGTTATTGTTGCTCTGGTTAAACCAAAGCGTAAATATTTGAACTGAATGAATCTGAACTGAAACAGACGCACTTCTAGGAAAAATCGTGAAGCAACCCTTACAAAACTTAACAATGGTTTTAATTTAAATAAAACCAGAAAACCATGGTTTCTATAGTTAAACCATGTAAATGACAAATTAACCATGGTTTTGCTAAATTAACCATAGTTTTAACCATGGCATTTGTAGTAGAACTGTGATTATACCAATGGTAATCAATACACCAAAAAACAAACAAACAAACAAACAAAAAAAAACCTTGGTTTTACTATACTTTTACTACAATAAAACCAGGGTTATTTCTCGTAAGGGAAAGGCCCTAAACATACTTTACAGGACATACTTAACATGTATTCTTACATTTCGGCAGACATTTTTATCCAAAGAAACTTACACTACTTTCAAGTTGTAGCCTTGGATTTTTCCCTAAGGATTTTTCACTAAATGTTAAATGCTAAAAGCATCTGCGTTCAAGTACTTGAATAGCGAATGTTTCGGGCTGACTACTTAAATTATTCATCAAATCTTAAACTGAAGATTCATCTGTTTTTGTCCATACAATGTCGTTGGGGACTAAAACAACTCGATTCGAAACAACATTAGTTGTACGGAAAAACCTTGATGGCTTTTTATTGTATGGACAGGACAAAAATGAAGTATCTCCTTTTGTGTTTCGAATGAAGAAAAAAGTCTTACAGGTTTGGAACAACATGAGGGTGAGTAAATGAATTTTCATTTCTGTTATGAACTGTATTATTTAAAATATATAAATATAAAATGAATGTTCCCAGAAGAGCCACTATTATTATTTTTTAGTTCTAATAACTGGTAATTTGTTCTCAATTTGGCTAATATGGACCTCATATTAAGCTGTTTTACCTTAAAATAAGTGGAGAATTATTAAAAAGAGGACAAGTACGGGGTTAAACAAAAAACTGTAGTATTCGAGTCCCCATTCAGCCTTGTCTAACGGTCGGAACTATGATGAAGCTTAATAAACAATGATGAATTAAAAGCAAAGATGATTTCCACTGTCCTGATAAAAACCAGACGAAAGCTCTCAGGGTGACAGGGGTAAAAATAAACAGACCAATAAATACCAGCTGATATGAAAAAAAAAAAAAAAGCTGGATGTGCATTTGAGTTTGGAATTTCACAATCTCCAGTATCTTTATCAGTCTAGAAAGATATGTGGGATTAACACTTGAGCTATAATATTGCAGCTGCCCAACGCTGACTAAATTCTCCCTACAACGCAGATCTATTTCAGTCAGGATTATTACAGTGGGACAGATGAATGGAAAAATACAACTTCATCGTCTCTTCACCAACATTACCCCAGTGACCCAGGAGACGGGAGAGATGACTCAGTGAGCAAATAACCCAATCTAGATCAGAAAATGTACAGAGAGATAAATGACTTTTCAGGTCTTCGTTCCAACCCGCAGGTCAGTGGACGTTGAGAGCCATCACAACTGTTCTCTTGAACTACTAAAAGAATGTTGTGGCAACCACAAAAAGACTCGAGATTAAATTAAAATCAGACATGCCTTGTTTTTGCTGGAAAATCTTGACCTAAAACACATCCCAGTCTGTCATATCCCTTGAAGAACACTGACTTGAAAATACCAATCAAAATCATTTCTGCATCACCGGTTCTTATTCTGTCCCACATCTAAAATCTGCAGTTTATAAATGTGAGCGACCAGGGGAACATTTGTTGGGTTTTAAGCCCTTGCCAGGTCCAGATCGCCTACCAGAGACCAGCTGCTAAAGGCCTGAACTCTACTTCACACTGTGCGATTGTCCCATCAAGGTCATGTCTGTATGCGCTAGGTCTATCTCCTGTCCATCAGGGCTAATTCTGTCCGACACAGGAGAGGAAACGTGAGGATGTTTGTTTAGAGGGATACACACACAAACCAAAAAGCAGGCCATGCCCTGTCCTGCAGAAATAGTACTACAGGCTGTTTTAGTGGGTCAGACTTGAGCTTTATACGTAGCCAGCTAGGGTTAAATCTAACAATCTATCAATCTTGTTACAGAATACTGAGTTGAAAAGTCAATATGGCAGCCCATTTCAACCACGAATGATGGTGAAAAATGGTAATTACGACTTTTTATCTTACAATTCTTACTTTTTTCATGCTTGTTTCTCAAATTTCAAATCATGCTTAAATCTTTTTTCATGTTTAGGCCTATATCTCAAAATTTGGAGTTTCTTTTCTTGCAACTCTGAGAAAAAAAGGCAGAATTGTGAGATATAATCTCAGAACTGTCATTTGCAATTTCGAGTTCACATCTCACAATTCTGAGTTTACATCTCACAATTCTGATCTTTTTTCTCTGAATTCTGTGATTAAAAATCTATCTTTTGTATATATATATATATATATATATACAAACACACACAATTTTTCCATTAAATTTACATTCTTGACAGTGGTGTCTTTCGAGGTTTCCTTAAATCTGATTGAAGGGAGCACAGTGAAATTCCACAGACATTCCCATTTAAGGTGCAAAAATGTTCTCAATGTTCTCTTTTATGAGGCTGTCATTTACTGTCAAGTGTAAAAATTGTCCAGGTATCATCTGGTTTTATAACTGATATATAGAGCTATAAGGTCTTTGAGCCAGAGCTAAATATTTGGTCTTAATACTTTTAACAGGATGCTGTGAAATAGAACAGATGGAACATGAAATTAAAAGTTTGAGTATCAGTGCATTTGACCTTTATAACGGAAGCTTTAAACTGGAATGCATGGATTTGGGCATTGGTGTAAAACAGGGTATCATTCTCTTTTGGAATTGGTTATGTTCTTGCAATTTCTTTACGGGTAAATTCTGCACTGCTTTCCCATTACCAACAAACTTTAGGAGGGAAAACGATTTATATAATACATTTCAGTGTGACGTTACTGCTCAACTTTTGCAGAATTTTGCAAGCACCAGTAAAATCCATTTTGCAGGACACAGCTTGATGCCTGGGGCTTCATTCATCTAGCAGATGCTAGAAACTTTAGGGAACTGATGTTGTGTCATCAGACGCTGCGGGGCTATATCTACTATTCTCTGAAACTTTCAGTAATTAGATCTCATGAATATTTGCATGGTTGCATCACATGCTATTCAAGGGTGCATTTCCCAAAAATAACTCTGCTCGCAAGTTTCGTCATTACCAATATAGTTCAGTGGAACTAACAACCATAGTTAGCTAACAATGCTTTTGGGAAGCCCAGTTATAGGTGATATCCCTTGATACAGGTGTATCGAATGTTGCATTATTTATCTCAACAGCTGTTTTTTATTCATGCAATATTCATCGAAAATTTGTTGCACCATATCAGCAACAAATCTCCCACCCACCGCAGGTGCCAAAATATTCTCATTAACAGATAATATGACAGGGCTGGGGATGAATGAGCTTACTGACATTCCACTAAGGCCATAGAGAAAAATCCGTAGCAGACTGGTATTAAAAGAAGGGTTTAAAGACACTAAAAATGACACATGCTGCCCAGTGACAGCAGGGTTCTCTTCTCCTTTTTTTTCTAATAGAGAACTTACATCATCAACCTACAGAGAGACAGAATTCCAAAAGTTCTGAGAATTTCAAATGTTTCAAAATTCCACAGATTTCAAAATGTTCTTTTTGATCTAATTTAATGTATTAGTTTTAATTCTTTGTGTGTGTGTGTGTGTGTGTGTGTGTGTGTATGTATATATATATATATATATTTAGGGCTGTCAAACGATTAATCGCGATTAATCGCATCCAAAATAAAAGTTTTTGTTTACACAATATATGTGTGTCTTCTGTATATATTTATTTTGTATATATAAAGACACACACATACAGTATATATTTTGAAAATATTTACATGTATTTACATGTTTATATTTATATTTATATAATTTATATTATATAAAAATATATTTAATATATAAACATAACATATTTTTCTTAAATATATACATGTGTTTGTATTTATATATACATAATAAATATACACAGTATACACACATATATTATGTAAACAAAAACTTTTATTTGGGATGCGATTAATCGCGATTAATTTTTTGACAGCACTAATATATATATATATATATATATATGCTGTTTTATTTAGTTGGTTTTTTTTACACATTCCTGTCAAATTTCTGTCACATACTGTAAGTTGTGTTGCCATCCACCTATTTTTATGCAAATTTTGGAATAAATTCTAAAATGTGCACAAAAGAATGTATTTGCTTAATTGAGGCAGATAATGTTTTTACCCAGTAAGAAGATATGCCTATAAACTAAAATAGAAACACATTTGCCACATAAATCCCTTGATGCACAACAAAAAAAAACATCAAATTAAACTAGAGAAACAGCTACTTTAGGTTATGTAGGTAAAATAATTGTATCTACAATACAACAATTGCTAGGCAAAAAATGATCTTAATAAGAAAATGTACTCTTTCCTGAAAATCAGTTTTTGGTCATAAAATCTATCATTTTACAGTCACATGCTTCATCTCCTGTAAGCTCAAAAATGTGATGGGAGTATATGATATTGATGACATGACCACAGCTCTTTTCTGACTTGTCAAACTAACAGTGTTACATGACCCTGTGCTACAACACTCCCCAGTCTCCCCCTATTTGTTTGTTTAAAAAGAAAACATGACCCCATGTTATAGGACTTTCAGGCTCTATGTTGTGCCCTACTAAGGAAAGTGTCAAGTGAAGTTTATTATTATTATTTTATGATGACATTTTTGCAATAGTTAATCCAATAAATCATTCACAGAATGTGCTGTGGATTTGGTGTTTTCTGTTCTCTCGTTCTGTATTTCTCACTTTCTCACAACTAATGTAAGTTTCTTGACCTGTTCTGACCTCACAGTGTGAAAATCTTGTTTTGCTGATTATTGGGGGTTTTGCTGAGAAAGTGACAGATTTCATGTCATCAGTTTGAAAAGCACTGATTGTTTAAATCCATGTTTCATGATGTTTCATGTTCTGTCATGTCCTGCATACTTCATATAACTGGTAGTTGTGAAACTGCGCTCTACATGTTTTCAGTATGACAGAATTTGAGCTATTTTTTGAAGGATGCCGTTGCAGAGCGGGAGATCGTGTGAAACCGGAATAGTGTGCTCAATAAACAGACACAACAGCGTGAGGATCACAGGTTTACAGCAGAGCTTGGAGTGTCTGATAGAGCAGTTTCCCAGACGGTGGCTTGTTAGAAGGTTTTTTCCGGTGATAGTTTGGTACACGGATTGTTTTGTGTTGCCTGAACAGGGGCCTCTGAGTTCAGCATTGTTTACCCTCCCTTCAGATCACAGCTGGGCAGAAAATCTTAAAAGAAATCACCTGTTTGTCGACTGATACACGCAGATCCTCTTGCAGATAACCGGACCTCAAAATCATTAACCTTTTCATGGACATTTTGTTGTTGGTTAGATTCCTTAATTAACAAAAAATGCTTGAGAACTTTTAAAAATCACCATGAAAAGCCACTTTAATATTTCCATATGGGATAAATAAAACGACTAAACGGGTCATATCATAAGTAACATTGTCCTTGATCTTCTTGAGATACAAAGGTTCATTCTGCTGTGAAAACATACTGGGGGAAAATTGTGCCCGCTGATAGCACTGTTTATTTGCACGTGCACAGATTTAGTGGCCGATGCTCTCTAAAGAAGTTATCCAAATCATGTAATGTAACAAAATTAGTGCTGAACACAATTTGCTAGCAATTCCTGGTCTTGCAGACCTATTCTGAGCACTGAGTCGTGGAGGATGCAGCAGAACACTGTGATACATTAATGCTGTCATGATTGGTAGAAAAACATCTCCAGAAAAAAATTCTGTTCACTACCTGCTTTAGTAATGAATATTACTATTAATTATGATAGTTTAGCAATTTCTGTTTGCATAAAAATTTACTCGCATTTGCATCATATTTCCTTTAGTAAATCAAAAGCTAAACATCATGCAAACAGGCAATTTTATATTCAGACAATTATATCTTTATATTCATATATGCATATATTCTAATAAAATGTATTTATTATGCTAAAGAAATTATCTAAAAAATTAAAAAAAACATTAAATACAATTTATTCCATACGCAATCAGGATGTTTACTTGTTTAACAGCATGAAAACTAAACCAAATATCTAAATGATACCTGTTTTTGTGGCAAAATCATGTCTGAAAACATTAGTACGTAAGCTCAGGGGAGGGGGATTAAATAATTAGGAATGAATCATTAAGAATGAATTATTTATCATATTGGGTTACTTTGATGCGTACCTGTAACTGACCTAAGAATATGGAATTTTCAATCTAAATAAATGAGCTTAAGGTCTCTTGAAGCTTTGTTGCAGCATGTTCGACTCTCACGAGAAATCTAAAAAACGCGGGTGGAGTTATAGAAGTGGAGGGAAAAAAATCACCTACTAAGCAGTGTTACTCATGCATCTTGCCCAACAATGTGATCCCTTCAGACAGGAAGCACAGACTCAAAGCGCCTTTCCTGGTCACCGCATTAAATGAATAATTCAATAAATAAATGGAATATTAAATGGTGTGACCGGAAAAGGGTTGACACCCTATTCCTTATTTTCCCACCAGTGTAACAGCCTGTCCCATACGATCTAAAGCCTCCCTTCTCTGTGAGATTTAATCATTTTTTAAACGCTCTTTAAACTTTAATTTCTTTCACATCTATACTACACCTTTTTAATTTGTCTTTCATTCAAATGAAAACTTACAGTTTGGCATAATTCATTGCGTCTACATAGTACAACATTTGTGCATTTACAATATGTGACCCTGGACCACAAAACCAGTCTTAAGTAGGGCTGGGTATCGTTCAAAAATTTTCGATATCGATACCGATACCGATACCTTGAGTTCGATACCGGTTCCTGAACGATACTTTTTTCGATACCAATTTTATGAAATCAGTTTTAACAAGATTACATTATCTCAAAAAACTTTGGTTTTATTTTTTTCAGCTTGTTGACATTGATACAGACTCAAAGACTCATCTCCTGAGACACTGCACAAAGGAACAAAATATATCCAACACAATAAATCAGTGCAAATAATTTTAATAAAGCTCAAATAGTTTTCAGTTTACACTAGTGTTTGTTCGTTTTAAAACGCATAGCTCAGACAGAATCTTCATTTCTATTCATTTATTCTAGGTTGTTAAAGATTTCAAGAAATTGAAAATCTTTATCCACTTTCATAAGTGGGTGTTTTATTTTCTTTCACCATACGTTTATTGTTATTAAATTCTGTGTTGTAGTATGTCTAATTATTTGAATGCATAAAAACTAAGTTTATTCAAATTTATTCTTAAAATAGCCTTATGAAATGTTTTATTTTTCCTCAGAAATTCTGTGTTCTGTATCTGGTTTTCAAATGAAGGCATAAAACATTAATTTCATTTATCTTTTAAATTATTGAAAATCAAACTTTATTTATTTTGGCAAACAAAATTTTACTATTAAAATTAAAACATGGAAGAAATGTTGTGTGATCATTACTTTAAAAAAATATATAAAGTTTTAATAATTTTAATAGTAGCCTAGTAGTAGCAGTATGTACACTCTGCTGAACAATATTAATATATTTCTGCCGCAGTGTCTTCCAAGTTAAACCGAACTTTTATTTTGACGGGTTGCCGTGAATACCTTTACAGTTCTGTGTGTGTATGATATGACGCTTGTTTTACTCAAATCAAATGGTAATGCTCATGGAGTGACTCTCAGAGCAGTTCTGGAGATGTTGTTCATGTGTTTATGTCCTCATTTAGACGGCAGACGCTGAAATCACCGCGAGTGTCACGCGCGCTTCAGTCTGTGTGTAATAAACACAACCGCGCGATATAGAGAGTAGACTGCTCCGTCCGCTTTCGAATCGCTCTCGCGGAAGTCAAACACTGATCAATCAGCGCCGCGTCGCTTCTAGTCAAATACACCTAGTGCTGCAGGCTTATTGCCTCACTGACGTTGATGAGATTAACCCCTTAGGTATCGAAATTTGGTACCGAACGACAAGACGTTTTTCGATACTCGGTGGGATCGAGGCAATTCGGTCGGTGCCTAAAAAGTATCGAACTCGATACCCAGCCCTAGTCTTAAGTGTCAATTTTTCGAAATTGAGATTTACAGTGCCCTCCACTAATATTGGCACCCTTGGTAAATATGAGCAAAGGTGGCTGTGAAAATAAATCTGCGTTGTTTATCCTTTTGATCTTTCATTCAAAAAATTCACAAAATTCTAACCTATCATTGAAGTAAAACAATTGAAAATGGGGAGAAAATCTCATGATGAAATAAATGTTTTTCTCCAATACATGTTGGCCACAATTATTGGCACCCATAGAAATTCTCTGTAAAATATCTCTGAATTATATTCCCATTCATATTCACATTTTTTAGCACACCAGGGTGACTCGGAGCATGAAATTGTCCAGCCATGACTTCCTGTTCCACAGGATTATAAATATGAGGAACACAAAAGCCAAATTCCCTTAAACGACCATCACAAGGAGTAAAACCAAAGAATATAGTTCTGATGTGCAGAACAAGATTGTTGAGCTTCACAAAATAGAGAGTGGCTGTAAGAAAAGAGCTAAAGCATTGAAAATCCCCATTTCCAACATCAGGGCAATAATTAAGAATTTCCAATCAACTAAAAATGTTACAAATCTGCCTGGAAGAGGACGTGTGTCTATATCGTCCTAATGCACGGTGAGGAGGAGAGTTTGAGTGGCCAAAGACTCTCCAAGGACCACAGCTGGAGAATTCCAGAGATTAGCTGAGTCTTGCGGTCAGAAACCTAAAAAAAAAAAAAAATCAAACAGCCCCTACATCACCACATGTTGTTTGGGAGGGTTTCAAGAAAAATTATCCTCGCTCATCCAAAAACAAACTCCAACATATTCAGTTGTCAGACATGACTGGAACTTCAAATGGCACTGGCTTCTATGGTCAGATGAAACAAAAAAATAGCTTTTTGGCAGCAAACCCACCAGATAGGTTTAGTACAAACAAGGATAAAAAGTACCCCATGCCCACGGTTAAATATACTGCTAGATCTTTAATGCTGTGGGCCTATTTTTCTGCTGGAGGTCCTGGACGTCTTGTTCAGATGCATGGCATCATGGATTCTATCAAATACCAACAGATAAAAAATATAAAGCTGACTGCCTCTGTATTAAATCTTATAATGGGCAGTGGTTGGATCTTCTATCAGGACAACAATCCAAAACAAACATCAAAATCAACACAAAAATGTGTCACTGAGCACAAAATGAAGCTTTTGGTCGTCCTAGTCCTCTGACCTAAACCCTATAGAAAATGAGTGGGTGAACTGAAGAGAAGAAGCACCGTCATGGAGCTGGGAATCTAAAGGGTCTGGAGTGATTCTGGATGAAGGAATGGTCTCTGATCTCTTATCAGGTTTTCTCCAAAATCATCAGGCATTATAGGAGAAAACTCAGAACTGTTATCGTGGGAAAAGGATGTTGCAATAATTGGGTGCCAATAATTGTGGCCAACATGAACTAGAGAAAGCATTTATTTCACAGTGATATTTTCCCCCCACATTCAATTGTTTTACTTCAATGATAGGTTAGAATTTTGTGAATTTTTTGAATGAAAGATCAAAAGGATAAACGATGCAGATTTATTTTCACAGCCGCCTTTGCTCATATTTACCAAGGGTGCCAATATTAGTGGTGGGCACTGTATACATCATCTGAAAGCTGAATAAATAAGCTTTCCATTGATGTATGGTTTGTTAGGATCGGACAATATTTGGCCGAGATACAACTATTTGAAAATCTGGAATCTGAGGATGCAAAAACATCTAAATATTGAGAAAATCGCCTTTAAAGTTGTCCAAATGAAGTTCTTAGCAATGCATATTACTAATCAAAAATGAAGTTTTGATATATTTACATTAAGAAATGTACAAAATATCTTCATGGAACATGATCTTTACTTAATATCCTAATGATTTTTGGCATAAAAGAAAAATCGATAATTTTGAACCACACAATGTATTTTTGGCTATTGCTACAAATATATCCCAGCGACTTAAGACTGGTTTTGTGGTCCAGGGTCACATATATCATTGGCTTAGTTGCTGTTCTTTCATCGTCAACTGTTTTACAATTTAATATAAATCTAAATCTGTTACAACTGAATATACAGTTTTAAATAAACAACTGTATACTATGACTTTCTTGAAATATGATGTAGAGTCATCATATTGCTGTAAAATTACAGTCTGTCTGCATGATTTTCACAGAATTATGTTGGCACTTACAGTATGCTCCCATCAGGGTTACTATTGTTAATAAAAACTAAAACTGAAAACATAAAACAATTTGTTATTCGAAATCAAATATTTTACTTATTTTATTTTAGTTAGTTGGCAAGGCAACATTTTCATTTAGCTTATGTTGATTTACTAAAATAACTGAAAGTAAAACTGAAATAAAAATGAAACTGAAATAAAAAACTAATAAAAATGACAAAAATGACACAACAATTACTAAAATTACTAAAAAATACTGAAAATTACAACAAAAATGACAAAAACTTTAACTAAAATTAATTAACACAGAAAATATAAAAATAAAAACTAATTCAAATTATTAATAAAAACTATTGCCTATTAGTATATCAATGATACTAAATATGTGTTTCTGTCTGGGTTTTTTTAACTTTATGTTTTTGCTTTTGTCACTTTTTGTTGTTTTTCTAGTGTACTAGTCATTCATGTTTAAAACATGTACATGTTTAATTTTGAAATATTGAATAGAACTAATGCAACATCCGGTGCCATGCCTTAAGACCAAGGACCAAGTTACAACATCTTAGTGGTTGTGTATTATGTAATTAATCTTTACCGCTAATGCAGTTGAAAAAATCCTTAATATTATACGAAAACTTTGAAGAAAACATGTTTATTTTGATTTTTTCATATTGTCCTTCTTTCTTATCACTCTTCTTGTTCCTATCTACATCATCAGACGATCTGCTAATGAGTATTAACGAACAGAGCAGATGAGGCGACACACATTCAAACACTCTCTCTCTCTCTCTCTCTCTCTCACACACACACACACACACTTAGCTCCTTCCTTTTCCATTGCTCCAAAAATCCAGGCTACCTCAGCTGACATTAGTGTCAATCTAAGCCCCCTGTGTATAAAGATATTTTCCATGGCACCAATCTGAATCTAGTTTCTTCATCATTTTTCTTAAACACAAATCTTGCGCTCGATGTGCAGAGAACGACAGTCATCCCTATTTGGTATTAAGATCTCATTTCCTTTCCCTAACAAACTGGTATTTCTCATCTTGACATAATGGTGGTGGGTTATACAGAGATCTGCAAGAGGTGTGAAAGTGAGTCCTTTAAAATTAGTAGCACTTATGAAAAAATAAATGACACGTTGATGGAGGTCATTTTTAAAGCGCTGAAAGCTCTAGATGTCAACCCCAGCAGTTCATTGACAATTGCACAGCAGGGTTTTTTTCTCATGGTTTTGCTTTTCACTTAACTCTATCTGTAATACTTTTGTTCACTTTCGGTGATATGCTTTCTACAGGTGTGCCACGGTGTGGCTGCTTTGAGTTCAAAGGAATGAAATGAGTGAGTTTTTTGTGAGGATATTTAGCCTCTGCTTTATATCTCACAGCAACAGGCTATTTTACGTAAGTTGTGGCCATGACATGGCCTGGGATACAGCTGACCCCAAAGACATTTTTGATAAATAGGTAGATAAAAGACATGAACCCACAGAGTTGGAAAATAAAATATATGGGTGTTTCTTCAACTATGAGCACTTTTAGTCCTGTAGACATTTAGAACATAAACTCTCTTAAAATATAGTTTTTATTGTTTAATTTATTTGAATTATCTACTAATAATATATATCAGTCAGGGGTGAAAAAGGTGACAAACTAATCTACCCCCGTAGGTAAAGGCAAGTTAATTCACATAGAACATTTCACACAATGGCAAGTCAAACTGCTTTAGGGAGAAAATTTTACACAATGCAAAAAATGCTTTTCTTACATTTTTTGTCTTGTTTCCAGTCCAAATATCTAATAACTCTTAAATCAAATCATTTTTTTTTTCAGAAAAAACGTCAAAAGTCAAAATAATCTTGTTTTCGGTTTGAAATAAGATTATTTTGCTTACCCCATTGGCAGATAATTTTGCTTGTTTGAAGGAAAAACTCACTTAATTTTGACTCTTTTTTTTCTGAAAACAAGACAATAATTTTTACTTGTCTAGAAAATGCTTCTTGATTTAAGATATTTTAGATATTTGGACTAGAAACAAGACAAAAACTCTAAGTAGGAAAGCATTTTTTGCAGTGCACCATTCAAGGTTAAACACCTTTATATGATTAAAAGACGTTTGAGCGACAACTACGGTCTACAATCAACAAGGATTGTTGTTAAGATGTTACATGAACTTAAGGCTGAAATACACAACACGACTTTTAAAATCTGAACAGATTTTTAAAACACTAGGCATCATACACTTACCGACTTTGTAAATAGTGACAAAGGAAAACTGGGCATCATACACTAAACGACCGAGGATCATACACGACCAGACTTTAAAGTTGTTCCGATCACAACAAACTCAGGCAGAAACGTGCGCCTTGTTGCTAGGAGACCATGACAAATGAAAACAATGTGTGTTCTAAAATTGGCTGAAAATATCAAACATGTTTGATATCCTCCGACTGGATGGAATCAAAGTCTGAAGCTAAAAAATCGGAGTCTGTGACC
>JAFVLL020033417.1:0-18613 GCA_021397915.2 Tor tambroides | reverse complement strand
GTAAATTAAGGAATTATATTTACTTAATTATTCAATAAACCGATGTCATTGTGAATATTACTGTTACTTGTTCATCACTGTGTCAGTGTTTTTTTCGCAAGAACAACATAGTGACGAAACACGCTCTGTAGAGCAGTTTGTCCGTTAAGGGCTACTGTAGAAACATGGTGGCGACTTCCATGTAAGGGGACCCGCGGTGTATGTAGATATAAATTGCTCATTCTAAGGTAATAAAACCATAACGGTTCATTATGTAAGCTCTTTATACTCCTCTGAAAACGTAGTTATTTATATTATATTGCATTTCTGTCTATAGATCATCCTAAATATTACACAGTGCACTTTTAACTAATTTATATCTATGTATAAATGGTTCTATTAGACATGTGTCTCATGTTTCCGTGATGCTATTGTGTTAACTGTCCATGCTTGTTTTACAACATCATTGTAAGTATTTTGAAAGCTGTGCTAACAGTATTAGAGTAAAAAAAAAACCAACAACAAAAAACGGCAGATTCATACGTCAGAGTATAACTTCCTATTTGAATTAAAAGAACATAAATTTAAAACTGCAGTGCTGCAGGAAAGTGGAGTAGATTGTATGTTTTTGTATTTTAGATATATTATAATTTGTTACGTGTTGAATTTAAGTTTTTAAAAAGACACTGCACAGCGTGACGTCATATCACGACCGTTGCAGGCATGGGGCAGTCGCACTGCACTTTTCGTGCATGAGACAAGGGAGGTCATGTACGGAACACACACATTAAGCCCGATATACGGGACTTCCCGGCTAATACGGGAAGGTTGGCAACCCTACCAGTACCGTTTCCAAGCTTGTTTGACTAGCGCCTGGCGCTGAGGTGAAGTTGGAGTGCGCGTCTGAAAAGTCTACTGTTTGATGAGCTTGTAAAGGCGTTCTACATCTAAATAAACACAATTCTTCAGCAGATGTTAGTGGGGTGGCCAAACCTAGCCCCACCCCTGTGTTAATTGAGTTAAATGTTTTTAACGTGTTAAACTGAAAAAAATTAATCACCTGTGTTTACGTGGTAATTTTGACACCACTATCGTCTCTCGCATGACTTTTCATCTGTATCACACCATTCCCCCTTACATTCACCCCACACAAAGAGCTCAAGATTGAAATGAGATGACGACTCCCTCCAAATTGTCATCCATTTTGGTTTGAGACTAGAGTCAAACAAGGCAATCAATGGCCAATGTGTTAGATAATATCTACAGTATCTCAAAAGCATAATTTTCTGTTTGGGACAGACGTGCAAACGTATGAACCAGATCTGACAGGAATTCTAAAGGCCTTTGCTTCACAAACAAAAAAGACATTACACATAATACATTCGTTTAACTGTGTTATGGGTTTGTTTTGTTTTTTGCTTTAATCTGTGACTAGGTGGCATGAAATTGTTTCTGCACAGCATGGAATTCATTTCATATCCTGACTTGACAGTAGAACTACAGTATGTGTCCTGTCGCGGCTTTGCTAAGCCAGACATCGAGTATTTTTAGGCATGTTGTACTATGTGGGATACCAGTGTAATTGGTCGACTGGAATAGTTTTATTTGGAGAGCTGTCACACTGCTCGCACACATCGCACACTTTGTGTCTTTATCATTTTTTTATCTGTCTGTCTTTCTTGTCATTTTCTCTCATTATGACCCATCAGATCATCAGAGATAAGGCAGTATTTCACTTTTCCCCTATCCCTGCATATCTACAATATTTAATAACTAGATTTTCACATTTTCTGAGGAAAAAGGTGCTTGTTTGTGCCAAACTGGCTGGCTCAAGTAAGAGTCCTGCACCCTCAAGTCTATTATATAGTCTCTAAATATGGCTCAGGTCGCTCCTTCAGTGTAAGTTCAGCCATCATAACACACATTATAGTTTAACAGCACTGAAGACATGCCATAAAAACAGCTCAAGACCATCCTAATACACACAAGAGCTATTCACAGCTTTCTTCAACAAACGCCTCTGCCATGAAGGCTCCCTACTTCTGTTTGCAGGTGTTCCTTTCTGGTGTCAATAAAAGGTGATCAATAAACCACAAGCATTACTGATAACATACGTATCAATCAATTTCAAATTATATTAAAAAATATATGGTGGCAATGACAGTATTGTTTTCAAAAACATGCACTTTTAACCCTGCAAACAAGCCTGCACTAGCCCTTTACGGGCCCACTTAGGGCTAGCCTAAAGCCCTAAACACACTGCACAATTTTCGGCTGTCCCAGACGAAAGATTGGCATCGTGAAATAATCATGGCCAATCAGAAATCGCCACGATTCATGAAAATCATGAAAACCACTTGTTTCACTTTTTTTTTCTTTTTAGAAGTTATCGTGCTGAGTCAGCAGATCTTCTCTCCGTTATCTTTTTTTTTTTTTTTTTTTTTTAGCAAAATCATCTACTTCTCTCTCTGATTATCTCATATCACTCACCAAGAGACGTCGCCCCCTAGAGGAATTTACTAGCTACTACAACGTGTTCTATTCTCTTTCTTTGAATGTCTGTGACCCTGAAATTTTATAGGGGTTACATCTGCAAAAAACATCAGCAGTGTACACTTTTAAATGAAAACTTTTAAAAGAAGAAGAAGAAGAAGAAACAACTCCTTTAGACTGGGCTTGAAATGACACATTTCTTCTTCTTCTTGTGGATATTAATGGCGGTTGGCATACAACTTCAAAGTGCTTTACCACCACCTGCTGGTTAGGAGTGTGGGACAAGTTCGCAAAACCCTTTTCCTAATATCTCCTAAACACCTATATTCTTTTGTCTATAATCAGTCATTTTCAGATGAAATGACACATTTCCCAACCAGGACAAAGCATAATGTGTTCAGCAGGTAAGCCATGCTGGCTCCTGCTGCTTGCTATTGCTATCTCCCTTCTTCTTCTTCTTCTTCTTCTTCTTCTTCTTCTTCTTCTTCTTCTAATGATGCTTTATGGTGGATGGCAAACCAACTTTTGGTGCATTTACCTGTCCTCCAAAAGTTTGGAAACACCCCTGGCAAAGTGTGGTTTTGGACGATATCAGCATAAATCCTTATCATTTTTTGGTGCAAATACATTAAAGTAACTTGACATTATCATTGAAGACCAGCAATAATAATTTTCATTTTGATTACATAATAATGGCAATATATACATGCCAAAGTCAGACATGCCCCTTTCCCAGCTGTGATGCCTGGTTACTGGTTTAAACTTGGCCCAGGTTTTTAAAATCATCTTTGATTAATCCTTCAGGAGGCTTGGAGTAATATATCAAGTCAATGTTTGAATAAACTGACAGCTCGGATGCCCAGATTATGCCGAGCTGTAATAGCTGCTAATGGTGGATATTCTGATGAATCGAAAATTTAAGTTTTTTCTATGTATAAACTGTTTATGTAATAAAATATGTTTTCGTAGTTTGTGTTGTCCCTTATCAGTGCAAAATTATCACAAATTAAAAAGGATTCATGCCAATATTGTCCAAAACCCCACTTTTCTAGGGCGTTTCCAAACTTTTGGAGGGCAGTGTAGTAATTAGTAAATTATAATTCTAAATTCTCCTGATTAGTCTTATTTCTTTAATATATTTTATAATAGCACCATATATTTTACCTTGTTCTGCATGCTTTTTCAAAAGGCTTGCCAAATTAAATGATTCAACACCTATATTTCTTACTTCCTTAATGAGTTTAAACCTTTCCTTTTCATATTTTTTACAATTTATTAAAACATGCTCTATAGTTTCAGCCTGATTACAATAAATACATTGACCTGTTTCATGTTTTCCTATATTAAACAGAAATTGATTTAAACTAGAATGCCCTATTCGGATGCGAGAAATAATTGTATCTTCTTTCCTATTCCTAAAAACACTTCTTCCATTTCCTACTTGCTGCTGAATATTATACATATGTCTACCCTTGCTATCACAGTTCCATACTTTTTGCCATTCATTGTTTATGAATTCTTTAATTTTCCCTTTAATCTCATTTTTACTAAGAGTGACTTGAATATCTATTTCTGTGTGTTTAAGAGCTTGCTTAGCTAGCTTATCAACCTCTTTATCGGCCTCCACTCCCACATGAGCAGGAACCCACAAAAATATTATAACGCTTATATTACTTATTCTTAACAAACTTGCAAGAATCTCATATATCATGTCTTGCCTTGATGATTTTACTTCACTTGCAAGGCTCGATATTGCTGCGCAAGAGTCAGAACATATAACTACTAACTTTGGTTTTACATCCTCCACCCACTGGAGTGCTACCACCATGGCAATTAATTCTGCAGTATACATGGATACATGATCAGTTATTCTTTTCTTAATACTAGTTTGAAACTTTGGAATAAATACTGCAGCAGCTGTTATACCAGAGATAGGGTCTTTAGAACATCAGTAAATATATGTAACCATAATGGATAAGACTGATCTAAATACTGCTGTGCAATAATGTTCTTAGGAGTATCTTTCTCATTCTTAATTTTTATTTGTATTTGAAAATCTACTTTTGGCATAGGAAAAATCCATGGTGGAATACTGGATAATAATACAGTTGGGCTAACCTCACAATCTGCAATACCAACTACTTGTGCTTCCCTTTTAGCAACCCATCCAAAGCTTTTAATATTTTTGTTTCCATGCTCCCAGCATTCTTCAATCACTCTCTTTACTGGATGACTCTCTTTATGTACTTTTAAATTGACCCAATAATTCATTCTTAATTTATACCTACAAAGGAATAAAGGAGCTTCCCCAACTTCTACCTGCATGGCTGCAATGGGAGATGTTTTGAACGCACCACAACATATTCTAAGAGCTTGATTCTGTATTGTGTCAATCTTTTTGAGTGTGGATTCTGATGCAAATCCGTAAATAATACTTCCATAATCTAAACTTGGTCCGATTAATGTACAATAAATTATTTTCAAAGACAATCTACAAGCTCCTCATTCTACCCCAGATAGACATCGTAAAATATTTACTCCTGTTTTACTTTTTTTGTTTTATCAGTTTTTTAGCATGCATTGCAAATGTCAATCTAGATTCCGTCCATACACCGAGATGTTTAACTACTGATACTTGCTCCAGTTCCTGTTTGTACAACTTCAACTTGACCCTTGGTACTCTTCCCTTTTGTGAAACATATAACTTGAGTTTTAGCCACAGATAATCTGAAGCTCCAATTATTTGCTCATACCTCCACTTTATCTACTGCTTTTTGTAATCTTTGAGACACATATGCAATATTACGTCCTCTTTTCCATATTGCCCCGTCATCTGCAAATAATGCCCTTCCAATGTCACCTTTAAAATTACTAAAATTATCAATAATCATAATATTAAAAAATATTGGGCTGCATACACTTCCTTGAGGAGTTCCATTATCTATTGTATATGTCTTAGAATACTCTACTACTCTAACTTCTTATTGTTCTTTGAAAAAGGAAATCCATAATCCAGTTGTATATATTTCCTCCAATTCCCATACATTTAAGTTTTATTAAAAGTCCCTCTTTCCAAAGCATATCATAGGCTTTCTCAATATAAAAAAACCAAAAAACCTACCAATTCTTCTTTACATTTACATTTACATTTAGTCATTTTGCAGACGCTTTTATCCAAAGCGATTTACAAGTGGGGAATACATAAGCGATTCATCTTGAAGAGGCAATCAGACAGTGGAAGTGCTCGTAACAACATGTCTCAAGCATTGTTAAAATAAATACAAGCTAGCAAGGGAAGGAAAAAATAGAGAGAAAGAAAGGTGTTTTTTTTTTTTGTTTTTTTGTTTTTTTAATAAAGTTTAGGATGAAGTCAAGTAATGTCGAAAAAGATGAGTTTTCAGTTGTTGCTTGAAGATTGACAGGGATCCCGCACTCCGGGATCCCTGTCAATCTTCAAGCAACAACTGAAAACTCATCGACACTCTTTATTTGCCTGAGATTTCCTGATATCGGCTTCTAGGCTTAAAACAGCATCCATTGTTTTCCGACCAGCCCTAAACCTTGCTAACTCCCTTTACCACATGGCTTTACTTAAGGAAATGTAAAACACCCTAGGAAAACTGCCCACAAAATTCTTATTAACAGGCTTATGTCTGTTGGATTAATGTAGGCAGTCCCATAGCGTGGGCTGCTCACAGAGAGCCTGCGGTGAGCCCAAAGCTGTGGGCCTTGCCTGGGCAAGCCCACACTGGGCCTGTTTAGGTTTGGTGTGGGCTGGCTCTAGCCCACTGTGCCCACAAAAAGCCAGCATGGGCCCCGCAAGGACATGTTTGCAGGGAAACATATATATTATTTTATTATTATTATTATTTTTTTAAAGTGCCCTCGTCAGGCCCCCAAACTGCTGTTGCTGTGTAAATGAAATAAAGCCCCCTAAGTGAAAGTCTTTCATTCTGTCTGAACAGATTATTAGGTTGCATCTTCATACCTAAACACCTGCAACACAAAAGAAAGATGAAAATAAAACAACGTGTAATAGCATTTAATGAAGCACTTTCCACAGATGTTTATTTAAAAATAAATAAATAAAATTAAAATAAAAAAAATCAACTCCCACCTCTACTGTCTAACAATCAGCTGCTGAAAACTGCTCTCTATGGGCAGAAAGTGGGTAAAGTGGAAAGGTTACATGAGTGTATACAGCGCATGCTCAATAAAATAACATGGTGACCAGACCTGTATGTACTAGTCAGGAAGAATGTTTTAGGAAATGAGATGTGCACCTTTTAGCTGAGTAGACACAATCTTCTACTGCAGGAATGAGGGGATTTTACATTTATTGGAAAACATGAGACCACATTATAATAATGACAACATCATATCAAAGCTCTTGCATCATTCTTATACGCCTGGACAATGCTGCTTTATAATTTGATGGGTTTTCTGAGAGAACGCCTCCTCTGCTCTGTAGTCAGTGACCTTTCTGGAGGGCATTGCTGTGTGTTTGCATGTGTGTGTTGCATGCATGTGCAGCCTCACAGGGTTCAGCAATCTGGTCAGTTGACGACAGGTGCTTGCTGTCTCCCGGCCTGTTCAAGGACAGCTCTCCATCTCATTGTCAAGATCCACCTTAAGCCTGGAGTCCTGAGTTCAGATGAAAAGCAGGAAAGTATCTGTAAAGGAAGGCATTACACGGTGTCCTTAACAGGCTCAGAAATTATTATTATTATTAGCCTGTTACTTTTTTATTTTACTTGCCTTAATGTTTGTTTGTTTGTTAGTTCCTTATGTTTCAAAGGTGGAACAGAAGCTGCATGCACAAGTATTTACTGCATAAACAACTGTATAATGTAAATAACCTAATTATCAACATTGTCAACATAGTCTATAAAAATTATGAAAAAAAATATTGATGATTGTTGCTACTGATATTGTAAATGATCAGTAACGTAGATTAATTAAAATAGTTTTTTTTTTTTTTTTTACTATTGATTGATTGATTGATTGATTGATTGATTTGGTAGGGTAAAAGCATGCCATATTCTATTCCACTTGTTTTTTATTTTTTATTTTATTTTATTTTATTTTTTTTAATTCTTCTACTTTTAAGGATTAAAAAAAAACAGTAATCCTTATTGGTTATTTCAGTAGCATAAAAGAAACAAAAAACAAAAAACAAAAACAACAACAAAAAACAAAACAAAACAAAAAAAAAACAAGTGGTTTGTGACTTCAGTCTTATGTGAGTTATGTGCTTTCATAAAAACAAAATGAATGCCTTACATCTTTTATGCTCTTTTTTTGTTTGTTTTTGTTTATGCTGATGAGAGAATTCACAAATGCAGATTCAGAAATCTGTCAGTGAGCACACGCACTTAACTCCGGAGTTCATCACAGTGATGAATCCAGACACCTCTGATTGCCCACTGTGTTCATAAACTCAAAAGATGAAAACTTCATAAATGAAAATTCTGGAAGACTGGAAGCACATTTGTAAGTACATAAGTACAGATCAGCAAAGGAAAGAGGATAAAACAGTTAGCAAAGCATGCAATGTATTAAAAATGAAATCAAAGATTTTGCCTGCAAATTATTATTATTATTTTTTTATTTTTATTTTTTCAGTTTCAAAGACATTTTTATTTTCAGTTTCAATTTATATTTTCATAAGTTTCTAGAAAAAAAAATTGAATTACTTTTTATTGGCACAGAAGTAATTCCATACACACAGACATGATATTTGCTGCATATTTGTCGGCTGTACATCCATGAAGTAAATCTCCCATTCCACCACATCCCAAAGGTGCTCAATTGGATTGAAATCTGGTGAGAGAGCATATGAGTAAAGTGAACTCACTGCTGTGTTAAAGAAACCAGTTTGAGATTATTTGAGCTTTGTGACATGGCATGTTGTCCTACTTTAAGTAGCCATCACAAGATGGGTACATTGTGGTCATAAAGCGATAGATGTGGTCAGCAACCTTATAGGCTGTAGCATTTAAATGATGCTCATTTGGTACTAAGGGGCCCAAAGGGTGCCAAGAAAATATCCTTCACACCATTAGACCACCAGCAGCCTGAACTATTGATACAAGGCAGGAAGGATCCATGCTTTTGTGTTGTTTATGCCAAATTCTGACCCTATCATTCAAATCTAGCAGCAGAAACTGAGACTCATCAGACCAGCCAAACTTTCCTCAATCTTCTATTGTCCAGTTTAGGTGAGCCCATGTGAATTGACTATGCACGACTACTTCCTGGTTTTAGATTAGCTAGCTCAGTCATTTCTGGTCAATGGTCAAAATCCTCTGTTATGTGAAGACGCCTTCACTCGCTGCCTTAAGGATTTACCTGAAATGAACATCAGTGCTATACACTGCCTTATTCAGGCAAACTCAAAGGATTTGTCCAGCAAATGGGGAAAATTATTTAAGTTGGACATATCCAGTTACGTTCATGACTATGAAGGTAAGTTATCGATTATCAAGAACATTTAGGGGGATGACAGTATCAAATAAATTACTGTATCCTCCTTCAGTCCATGAATTAGGTGCTCAGTGTACATTCTGAGACACACAATAGACCTGACCTTGTGCTATGTCATCTGAGGTCCCCCAGTGAGAAATTTAGGCCTGTACACTTTACAGGGCACACAGTCATCCACAAGGAAGCCTCTGTTGCCCATAATTGCCATATCTGGCCTAAGCAGAGTAAGAATACCTGACTCTACAAAGATCACTTTGTCTCTTACTGAGACAGCAAAAAAGGGAGAAAAAAGGTTACAGCACCATGGGGGGCAATGCCAATCATTCCCTTCAGGGTACAGCAGCACTTATACTTTGAATACACCTCACTCTGGAGTAAAGGGGAGGTGGGTGTTTGACACCTGAGCTCTGTGCAGTCAAAAATTGTGGTGGTGGCTGGGTAGTCTTCAAACTCTGATGGCAAGCATTCCTTAATTTTGTCATCCAAATGTGTGGTGAACCAAGAACAGAGTACACAAAATTGCTCCAGGTCAAAATGATTCTGCTGACAGTAGACTGATGCACCCCATACCACTCAGCTAGGTCCCTCTGATTCAGACCAAGGGCAAGGTACTGTAGTTCAGGAAGAGGAACAGTTCATATTTTGCCTGTAAGGACTGACATTATATAAATATATGTAATAGTCCATACTGGTAGGTGCACTGAGAAAAAAAAAAAAAGATTCATTGAATTTACTATATTTTTTTTAAGGTAAGTGGTTGCAATCAATTTATTTTAGCTACAGTACATGCAAATAAGCAAATTTAGTTGACTAACTTTCAACTTTTTTAAATTAAATGTAGCTAAAATAAATTGTTTGCAACCACTTACATTATTTTATTTTTTTCTCAGTGTATTTCAGTATAGTTACAACAACAGACTTCTGATGATGTGGAATTTATTTCTACATTAAATTCTAAAAGTGGTAAACTTGGTCATAAGGTGAACAATAAATGCATGGTAGAATTAATAATTTCTCTAGATGGGGAGTTTGTAATAAGTCATAATAGCACAGGCCTATAAGGCAGCACTTTGCTTTTCAGATTCACTGTTTGCAGTTCCTGTTCTGGTTAACCATGAATTTCATTGATGGTTCAGTGACTTGCCAAAATCAGATGGTCACAATACGAAAACCTGTAAATAGTGAAAATGTCAAAGCATTGACATTTCTTGTAGTTTAGCATACATGTCATTACATTTACAGGTTCTTATTTTGACAAAGCACATTAATTTGTCAAGCACTGGTCTATTTTCACATTCTTAGACAATCTTCAACTTTTGTGGCTTGGACAACCTTTGCCTGTAAGTATTAATGTGTAAATTACATTTGCAAGATATAAAGTTGCATTTAGTCTCTTATTTTTATATTTAGATATGGGTTTTACTTGTGTGTAGCTATACTGTGCTAGATGCTAGACATTGAGTGAAACATACTGGATGTCTGCACTTGATATTCATTGAAACTATTGTCTAAGTTGTGCAAACGTGTCATAACAAAAGAGACTATTAGTGAGGTAACACCCAGTTAATTACATATGTCTACATACCTGATGTAGAAACGGATGTCCCTGTCAGAACCTGTAAATCTGTGTAGCCAAAAATGCTGTTTGAGTGACAGCTGCTCCAGCTGCCGCCTTAGCTGGACAATTTCTTCATGAAGACTTTCATTTTCTCCCAGAACTGGGTCAACAAACACAGGCTGCAGAGATGTGGTGTAATCATGGTCGTTGGTAGATATTTGGTCAGCATCTTCCCATACTCTCTCGTCTCATTCTCCTTTCCCAATCCCCAAGCCTTCTCACTCCAAGGCAGTAATTATTCCAAGGGAACAGCACAGGTACGGCACCAGGCTTCAGTCTTCGCCTACCTCCTACTTCAGCAGGCTTGTGTAACAGAGGCCAGCGGGTAGGTGCTGTGCAGGTAAACCTCACTCCCCTGATCTCAAGAGGTGCAATAGCGACTGACGCTAGTGGCTGCAGTCTTTAGCCTCCTTGTTTGTACGCCCACCTCCCATCCCGGAGATCCGGGTTCGAGGCCCACTCGGAGCACGAACAATGTGTGGCGGTGAGGACCCGTGAGGGTTACACTTGTGTATGGTGAGATATGATTAAATTGTCTCTTCTTATATTTATTGTACATTTATTTCTCTAATTAAAAAAAATATATATGACAACTAACAGTTGAATTTACTGAGGATGAACACTAAGGGACACAACAGTGCTCAGCTGTCAACCCCTCACTGAAATTTAAATGCCTTCTTCATTTTGTTAACTAAAGTTATTTTTACTTTTTCACATATTGAATAAATAATAAATTAAATAAATATCTTCTAGTTCTGACTTTGTGTCTAATTAAAACTAATAGAGTCTCAAGGACAGTCGAACCCATGGATCTGAAGGTGCCGCCCACTAAGCTAAAAATACCACAACATCAAATGATGTTGCACCGGAATTTTACGAGCTGGCTTACCTTTTTACGGACGTTCTAAAGAATGCACCATGCATAGTCACTTGTAGCCTCATTTTCCTGACAGAAGTGGTACCTGGCATTCGCTTCTGCTCCTGCTTAAAGGTTTGACATAATATGTTCAGAAATGGTTTTCTGCAAACCTCATTTGTAATGTTTGGTTATTTGAGGTACTGTAAAGTCCCTTTCAAGGAAAGTCTGTTCACTCAGTGGCCATATTTGCAACACCTCTGAGCAGCTATTATGGGCATCCAAGACTAAGTTCAATCTAAACGTATGGAGGAATCCTGGAATCTCAAAAACTCACAATTAAATTACATATTTCAAATCAGCAACAATATCTAAAATGAATTGCCCAAACACAAATGTTGTTCCTTTTGGTCAAATAGCATTAAAAAAGTTTATTTTTCAGGCTAGACCAGGCGATGTGCATGTGCAGTCATAAGTGTGAGTTTCAGGTTTTTATGGGAACCAGAGCTTCTAACGGCAGCTGCAGTGACGCAATGACTTTACCTATAAGTGACTGGCTCTTTCATTTAGAAGGCTGGGCATATTCCTCCATACTGTGCTCTGCAGTTTCTCCCATTCATAAGTAATAGGAGGGAACCGTCTTTGTATATCTATAGTATTTACTAACTTTTGCCTTTCTATCAGCCTGAACCAGTCTGGCCATTCTCCTCTGATCTCTGGCATCAACAATGCATTTTCACCCACAGAACTGCCCTTACTGGATATTTTCTGGGTATGTTCCATTCTCTATAAACCCTAGAGATGGTTATGCGCAGGGTTGGAAATTGAAAATTGATTCCAATTCCAGAATTGGATATTTAAGGTCAGGAATCGGATAATTTTTTGCAAAATTACAATTTTGATTCCGCCTATCGATTCTTGTGTGCGCATCTTTTCTATTTTTTTTCCATCTGTGAGGATCCGATCCTGGCGATCTTCCAGGACTTTCCTCAACATAGGCTCACTGGAAATACATGCCTCTACCTACATTTCTCCGAAACTCAAAAAACTTACCTATACACATGAATCACTGCAGTTTCCAGTTGAAATGAACACTAGAGCCAGTAAAAGTCTGACAACGTTTATTCCTTTTCACACAAAGTATGATTTGCAGGTCCACAGTTTCGATTAATAAAGCCTAATTTTCGCATAATTACTTGAGGAATATTATGTTATGAATTCAAAACAATTTTAAAATGCTGCGAGATTTGAAAATAGATTTGTTGTCATATATACAGCTTCATATGCATGAGTTTTCCAACTCTGTAGGTTTGTTCGGTAGCTCACGCGATACGGCGTTGCACTTGAGAGGTGAAGAGCTCAAGTATGAATGCCATGAAACTACGGTTCAACAAAACAGATGAAATCCATATAAGGAAGTTAAAATAGCACAGTTGCATCAACAAATCCATTTTTATATCAGTTTTGCATTTTTTAACACTCGCGGGTAGGTTTATGGTTGGGTTTGGTGGAGGGGATATTTCCAACATGATAGAGCATTGACTTTTAGCAACACTCCTTATATACTTGAATTATGAACCGCCACAATACATACCTGAAGCACCGTAATAAAAACACAGCAATACATGCCTATATCAACATCAAAAATTACCAGGGTCATGTATTGAACCCACATTTTAGCGCCACTCACTGGACATTTCACTTTGAAACTGCCACAAAACGTGCAGTAAGGTATGTAAAAACAGTGTTGCAGAAATGTATTTAGAGGCATGTATTTCAAATCAGCCTGGGTTGACCTTCCTCGCTATTCTGCAATCAGAAGCTGTAACAGCGAAGTATAATGTTTGTGATAAGCTAACTTGTTGTAAGAGAGAACATTACAAAGCACTTTAATTTAATTGATCATTAAAGAATGTAATGAAAGTAATTTGGCATTTTTGGCACTTTTGAAAGTAATTTGGCATTTTAAATAAAGATTTATCAATTACATTGTTACATTATCTCAGGTAGGTGGCGAAAAGGAGCTGTTAAAAATGTATTTGAATCATTCATTCAAGAGATTCATTCAAAAACACTGATTCATCCAATAATGAAACACGTAATTCTTGAGTGAGTCATTGAATCATTCATTCGTCAATTACATGTGATTTTTGTTTAGTTGTCTAATGTTTTTTTTTTTCTTCAGAATTGTGAGAGAACCACAACCGCCATAAAAAAATAAATAAATATCAATTTAACCAGAATCGTGCAGATCTATTTTGCACACAAACAGATCCTAATCAAGTCCAGTTTTTTATGTAGCCTGCTAATTTTTGTTCATGTATTCAGCTGCAATTAAGTGTTTTGCAAAAAGAGACACAAAATAAATGTTTGATATCTAAATGTTTGATTTTTTTTTTTACCACATTGGAATCGGAACTGGGAATCGATAAGAATCGGAATTGATAAGTAGAATCGGATTTGGAATCGGAGTTGATAAAATTCAAATGATACCTAACCCTAGTTGTGCATAAAAATCCTAGTCGGTCAGCAATTTGTGAGATACTCAGATCAGCACGTGTGGCACCAACAATCATGCCACAATCAAATCAATCACCATTCTTTCCCATTCTGATGTTCAGTTTGAACTTCAGTAGATTTTATTGACTATAGCCGCATAAGCCCTAAACACACTACACGAGTTTCGGCTGTCCCAGACGAGAGATTGGCATCGTGAAACAATTGTGGCGATTTATGTGATCGTGGTTCCTAATAGGTGCTCTTATGTCGTACAGTGAGAGGTTCAAAGACTGCCGTTTTCATGGTCTTGCGACCAAAGATAGTCTACGATACAGCATGATCATCGCACAGTGTGTTTGCTGGTGCGATCCACGTTTACTGACCAACCAATAAAATTGCGACATGAAATCAACGCGATATGGCGCTAAAACATAAAACTGCTTACCTCAAGCTCTTATCCCTTCCTCATTCACCGCTTCCACTTTTTTCAGCATACATAAAAACTACAACTGCTAAAGTGTGATTTATCATGCTCTTTTTGTTTTCCACTAGCGCATGCTAATGACATTTTATTCTTCTATAGAAATGTGCGTCGTATCGTACGAGTCAATAGGTGTCATCGTACAGTCTACACACGTCATAGCCAAGTTTATTAGATCCATGCCGCACAGTGTGACATTCAGTGATCTTATAGGATTGCTAAAATCATGCAGTGCATTTTGGGCTTTAAAAGGCTGCCTTCGAAGACCGATTTCGTCACTGTGGTGCAATAAAGTCTGTCCCAATTCGAAGGCTCCCTCAAATACAGCCTCGAAATGCGTCCTTCGTTTCCTAGGCAATGAAGGATCCTTCACGGCCCAGGCTATCCAGAGGTTCATTGCTCACCAATGAAGACATGATTTCAGATTACACTTTTAAATGCAAGTATCGGTTTTCAGCTTACTCGAATATTTAAAGATGCAAAAGTGTGATGTGTGAGAGTGAAAGAGAGAGAAACTTTAAAGCGGTTCAAATGTTAACATATCTTACTGAGAAGCGATTTTATAATGTTTTAAACTTATTATTTATGTAAATGGACCAAGTTGAGCATATTTAGAGAGGTTGTGAACCCTGTTTCATTTTCAGACTGTTGAATATCACTTTCAAAAAAGTCCAGTAAAAACATTTACTGCTGCTTATCAATGGCAGCTGTCACAGTTGCTAGGCGACAAAATCAATCCTTTGTAGGGTTGACCATCCCATTTAACAAAGCTCGGCCTGTCCTTTGTGGCCTCAAAGCAGCCTTCGAATTGGGACACAGCTCAATCTACATGCCTAAATGCACTGGGCTACTGAAATGTGATTAGATAGTTGCCTTAATAAGCTATTGAACAGGTATGATAAATGTGGCCAGTGATTTTATACATACACACACACACACACACACACACATATACATATACGTGCGTCAAACATCACTGTTTGAAATACAAATATTTCTGTAGCACAAACAGTAAATCATGATGCCAGCAATGGGCCATGGCTTCATAAACTGATAAAATTAATACCTTAGATGCAACACTAGTCACTTTGGAAAAAGAATCTTCCAAATGCATTAATATAAATGGAAACACACGATTAACATTCTGCAAATACATCAACACTGAAAACAAACATTCAGGAACTATAGTCTCTTTAGCCAACACTGAGTTTTCAATCTTCTGTGAGTCACCTGAACAGTGCGATTTCTCATTTTTCATCTGTAACACTTGGTCTGAGATTCACTTATTCTATCACAGGCTCAGAGACGGTTGATGTAGGATTACTGTACACACACTACACACACTATTACCCCATCACAATGATTCACTGTGTGCCACGAGTCTGTGTGGAGTCCTCTGCTACGTTTAAATCTTTAAAATTAAATCTGCGCAAAGCAGCCTTTTCACTGAATTTATATGAACTGTAAAAGAACAGTTCTGCTGATGCATTTTGCTAAAATTAACATTTGTTTATGATTTGCTCACCCTCACCCTCCTTCCTTTGTGGAATGAATTAATGAATGAATAATGCAAGCTCAAAAAAAAACCAAACAAACAAACAAACAAAAAAACACCATAGAGGTGTCACATGACATGTATGTACATTTTTTTTTATAAAACAACCAGGATTCCATTTGTTATTTAACCCTTCTATCCACCTTTTTCCTACACCCCATGATGTGTTGCGCAAACAATGGGAGTAACTTCCATTAAAGGTTCACTCTATGAACACAATATTTTTTCAAAAACTGGGTACAATGAGGTAACATTATTTTACTCACCTTTCAACCATCGATCACTACAAGGAAATTCAAAATTGTAAAAGCATTAACAAATTACTTTGAACATACCTTCAGTAATTCCTAAAGATCTATACGATATATATTTCGTAACGATTACATTTTACAGCATCATTTGTAAACAAACCTGGAAAGAGACATGAGGATTTATGGAGAAAAATTGTTGTTATTCTCCTGAATTATGAAAATAGAAAATGGAACAAAATGCCCATTCAGCGAGAATGATGGATAACAATTATTTGTAGCGCAATCTTATGATTTGAAATGATTTGTTCTAGTATTTCTGAGTGGAAATGGTAACACTTTATTTCGATAGTCCACTTTACTAACAGTAAGTAACTTTGCAACTAGATGTCAACTAGCAGTCATTAGAGTATTAGTAGACTGTCTGCTTAATATCTTCTAACACTTTATTTTGATGGGTCCACAACATACACCATACTGACTATGAGAAACTTTGCAAGTATATGTCAACTTATTCTACTAAGCCTAAACCTACTCTAACAGTCTGCTCTGAGAGTTAGTAGACATGTAGTTGCAAATTAATGAGAATTAGTTGACATGTAGTCACAAAGTTACTTGTAGTTAGTATAATGTCTAAAGTGGACTATCAAAATAAAGTGTAACCATGGAACTTCTCCAAACCGTAAGTGTCTCCCATAATTTAAAACGTTGTTGACCCGGAAGTTTTACATGCAAATACAGATTACATTTTTATTTATTTATTTTTTTAATCTATTAGTTAGATTTTTCTCAAATTTCTAAAAAAAAAAAAAAAATACATTTAGCTTCTTTCCCATATCTCACACACACTTTTAGGACTGAAATTTGTTGGTAAATTTGAATATGCACCACAAAGATGCTTTAAACAGACAAATGATGTTGCATAACAAATAAACTATATGTGGTGAACTGCAGCCCAAAGGGGTGTAGAGCAAAATACCTAACAGTATAAGGGGGTAACAGTATAACTTTCCAAAAATTCAAAGGAGAAATGTTTCTGTTTTTAATACAACTGTTTTGTGTAAACATGCCCTAAATTTGGGAAAAAAAACAAACAAACATACCGATAGAGTAAAATTAATATATGTTGTTTGAAACATCAGAGTAATTATATATATATATATATATATATATAGATAGATAGATAGATAGATAGATAGATAGATTGTTGTTTTCCTAGAAAAGTAAATAGATTTAAAAAATGTGGACAGGTTTTGAGCAGCATCAATTCAAAGAAATGTAATCCAATTACATTCATTAAAATGGAGGTAATACTGGTAATTATCAGATTACATGTTCATAATTCAGATTACATGCAGGTTTCATATAATTATATATTGGGGGTGGATGGGGTCATCAATATTTATTTATTTATTTATTTATTTAGATAAAGTTCTTGTAAAATTAGAAATTTCAAAGAGCTTTCATTTTTTAAATAAATAAATAAAATGATTGATCGGATACAATATGGTTTTAGTTGAAAAAATATTATGTTATGACTCATGTTCGAGCAGCTCAAAACTGACCCAGCTGGGAATGCAACCCTCCTGTATACAGTTTTTACAAAGCGGAAGTCTATGCATGTCTCCTTCTTCATCTTTTTTGTTTTTTCATCCTTAAATTTGTCTTCTGACTTTATGTCTCTAATGTAGCACTGGGTCCATATGCTTAGTGCAGTTCACTGATTTATTGCTGTATGTTAGTACTGTTGCATCTGTGAGGAACATCAGGCTCTGGGTGAATTAATCAGACCGGATGTGGAAACAGACAACACCTCCAAACAGCATTGCACAGCAGCATTTTGTTTTCTTATCGTCAGGAAGCCTCATGTGGTGCTGCATGGCTCTGTGCAGCAAAGGTGTCTGTGCAGCAATTTGCTGTTTTTGCATAATCCACAGACGTCCCATTCTGAGCACAGCAGCTATTTCTGTTCAACAGCCTAAGCAGATTATGATGCAGCCCAAAAGTGTAATGTATTCCGTCACTCTGTTTTGGAGAACTAAAAACCATTTAACACATTATTTCAATGCATAGGTGAAGGAGGAGGTAAACTGTAAAGAATTATAAAACAGAAAGAGATGGAGTACACTCTTAAAAAAAAAAGGTTCTTCATGGCTCTTTGGGAGGGTGTATGGTTCCATGAAGAACCTTTAATATCCAAAGAACCTTTCCATTGCACAAAAGGTTCTTTGTAGCACAGAAAGGTTCTTTGTAGCACAGAAAGGTTCCAGAGACTATTTAATGGTTCTTCACACTCATCATGTTGAAAATATTTTTGTTTCTGGAAAGTGAGATCAAGTGAGCTAAATTGTCCTGTCTGGTCCAGAACTCCTTCCAGACTCATTTTCTATTTGTTGCA
>JAFVLL020033416.1:0-30542 GCA_021397915.2 Tor tambroides | reverse complement strand
ATATATATATATATATATATATATATATATATATATATATATATATATATATATATATAAAAAATACTATTTGCCATTGTTTAGAATAATGAGGTACATATGTAATCCTGAACTGGTTGTAAGGGAAATTTATGCCGATCAACTTCTTTTTGTACATATTTGTACAGTTATGATAAAAACTTCCTACATATTTTTAGTGTGAGCAAAAAAAGAAAACAAAATAAACAAAGTTAAAGATTTTACTGATAGCATTATTTTTAAAAAATTCTACAGATTCTTTTTTTTTTTTTAATGTAGTATAGTCAAAATCTGATATTGTGACAGCCCTAATATAAAACAAAAACAAATGATTTTATTTTTCATATTTGCTAAAAAAAAAAAAAAAAAAAAAAAAAAACTTGTGGTTATTAAAGAAGGCTGTGATTAAAAATGCAACAATTTGTTTTAACAAACAAACATCAAAATATTTATTTAAAATATTATCGGCCATTGTTTAGCACAGTTAAGTCCAAATTAGTCTCAGCCACAGACGTCACGCCCGCGGAACATTGGCTAAACGTCTGATGCATATGGCACAATTATCTGGAAACACTTCAGGAGTTTCGAAGTCGTCATCGGATTGATTGGATTATACAGGATTTCTGGGAGACGTGAGTGTCGCGTTCTTTAACATTCCACCTGGAAACAAAACTGCCGTGGCGCCAAACCCCCTCATGAAAGAAGTCGTTGTGTTTACAACTGACAACAAGCACCTTTCAGGATCAACTAAATGCTGAATTTTCAAAAGTATGTCAAAATTTTAAAGTTTGCGGCATAGAATCTTTAAAATATGTCCGAGAGTCGTATATATGGTGGCGACATTTCCACGCCCCTAAACATGACGTGGAACAAAACGAAACGTGATTGGTTACTTTACCTATCAGTCATATGGCCATCCAAAGCGGCCAAAGTTCCCAGACCTTCAGCCATCAGTCTGAAGGTCTGGCTATGCGAGACTAGGTCCAAATTGAACCAACTGAAAGCGAATCTTTGTTTGAGAATAAAAAGGTGAGTGACAAATCAACATAATTGTCTGTTCTGAATATTTCAGGCAGAAATATTCTTACAAAAAAAGTAGCAATTTAAAACCAATTTAAAACAAGGCCTGCAGTGAAGCTTGTGCTCCAGACTCTTACAGGACCTTGTATAATCCTCCCTTGCCCATTCTATAGAGTAAATGTTCTGTCATTTTCGACAGTGCGCAGCAGAGGCATTCTGGGGTAAATAAGTTCCTCAGCAGCTATCAGCAGCTTTGCCCACTTCGACAAACACAGTGTTCTGCAGTGATTTATTGTGCTAATGATGTGCTCGAGGACAATGAATAAAATACTGACGCAATAAAACTTCACACATTCATTTACCTTCTTCATGCGTCTATAATGTGAACTTAATAAGCAACTCTCAGTGAAGAAATAAATCCAAATCTCTGTTTTTTTTTTTTTTTTGACTTGAAACATAATTAGGAGGAAGAGTGTATCTAATATAGTCCAGATGAAAATATGCCCTGAGCAGTTGGAGAACGATGCTGGGAGGAAATGCACAAACATTTAAGTTTCAATGAGCGTTGAGATCTTCTTGTATGCGGTGATTAAAGACAGTGTAGGATGGTGCAGATATAAACCATTCATCATCGTGTATCCCCTGACATAAATCTCTCATGAACATACACGCCATTAAATGACGATCAGGAATCTGATTTTCCATCTTCCATACTACTTATGTGTATTCTGTGATGCTTCTTAATCTGTACTTATCGCATATCTAACATAACTACCATGATATCTCCAGGATAAATGTATTTGCTTTATTTAGATATAGACCCACAATACTTTAATGGCTTTTAAGTACTTTAGATTTGTGTTTTATGGGATATATCATGGCTCTGATTCATATCCTAGTAAGTAATCTCACTGCCTACATTGAAATGATCATAATTGAAATGGAACCTCAAAAGTGACTGATATGAAACAAACTATAGAGCATGTAACTCTGAGTCTCTATTGATTTGTGATGTGAGATTAACTAAGATACATTAATATACCTTCAGTGGTAGTCAGTAGTACTAGATTGTTTTTAAAGAAATTTAAACTTGTATATTTAGCAAGAATAGATTATATTGATTAAAATTCACAGTAAAGACATTTGTTACAAATGTCTTATACATAATGTATTATACACATTTATTCCATGGTCTGTCTGAATACTGGATTCTGATTGGCTGGCAGGTATGCATTAAAACCGTTCAATGCACAGGTAGTTGCAAGTCAGTTTAATCACCGTTCCATATTAATGCATTTAATTAATAAAATAAGCTAGATACTATATCGCTACATTATTTTCCTCAACAACGAGGTGGTAAAATCACTGTTTTTGAAGTAATTAATTGTATAGAGGTGCGCAGATGCAGGTAATGCACACACAACTCTCTCTCTCTCTCGATCAATTGATAATTAATTGAAATAAATGCTATAATTCATTCAAATAAATGTGATCTTACCACACTATTTCATCTCTGTGTCTGATTTGAAGCGGGCAGAATGCTAGAGCTAACAAACCGTAACTGACGAAAATAACTGTCATTTTTACACTTCTGGACAAATATTGCGCTGCAAAGAGCAATACTAGTTTTAACTTGTCTATAACTTGGCAAATGACCATGGAATAAGCAGGATAATCAACAGCTTGCCGTGCTTTAAAGGATTTTAAATGCACTTCACGGAGGCAACCACCCTCCAATTTGCGTCAGGTGGTTCTTGGCCTCCAAGTCATGCATTTAAAATCCTTTAATGCACGGCAAACCGTGGATTATCCCTTACATATACATACATATAAACATACATATATACACATACAGCCATGGCCAAAAATATCGGCTGTGAAAATTAATCTGCATTGTTAATCCTTTTGATCGTTTATTTAAAAAAATTCACAAAAATCTAACTTTTCATGGATAATAAGAATTTAAAATGGGGGGAAATATCATTATGAATGTTTTTCTCAAATACACGTTGGACAATTATTGGCACCCCAAAAATTCTTATGAGTAAAATATCTCTGAAGTATATTCCCATTCATATTCACAATTTTGAGCACTCCAGGGTGATTATGAACATGAAATTATCCAGCCATGGCTTCCTGTTTCACAGAAATATAAATAGGAGTGAAAACAAAGCCCAAATTCCCTTAATCATCCATCACAATGAGAAAAACCAAAGAATACATTTCTGATGTGCAGCAAAAGATAACTGAGTTTCACAAATTAGTGAAGTGGCTTTAAGAAAAGAGCTATAGCAGTGAAAATTCCCATTTCCACCATCAGGGCAATAATTAAGAATTTCCAATCAACAGAAAATGTTACGAAACTGCCTGGAAGAGGACGTGTGTCTATGTCGTCCTAATGCATGGTGAGAAGGAGAGTTTGAGTAGCTAAAGACTCAAAGGATCACAGCTGGTGAATTTCAGAAAATAGTTGAGTCTCGGGGTCAGAAAACCTTAAAAAAAAAAAAAAAAAAAAAAAGTCAAACAGCACCTACATCACCACATGTTGTTTGGGAGGGTTTCAAGAAAAATTCTCCTAGCTCATCCAAAAACAAACTCCAGCATATTCAGTTATCAGACACGACTGGAACTTCAAATGGGACTGGCTTCTATGGTCAGATAAAACAAAAAAATGAGCTTTTTAGCAGCAAACACTCACGATGGGTTTGGTGAACACAGGGATAAAAAGTACCCCATGTGTACAATCAAATATACTGCTGTATTTTTGATGTTGTGGGCCTATATTTCTGCAGGAGGTCCTGGAAATCTTGTTTAGACACATGGCATCATGGATTCTATCAAATACCAACAGATAAAAAAAAAAAATCAACAAGCGACTGACTCTGTTAGAAATCTTATAATGGGCTATGTTTGGATCTTCCAACCATACAATAATCCAAACACAAACCTCAAAAATGGGTCACTAAGCACAAAACCAAGCTTCTGCTATGGCCATTCCAGTTCTCTGACCTGAACCCTATAGAAAATGAGTGAGGTGAACTGAAGAGAAGAAGCACCAACATGGAGCTGGGAATCTAAAGGGTCTGGAGTGATTCTGAATGAAGGAATGGTCTCTGATCTCTTGTCAGGTGTTCTCTAACCTCATCAGGCATTATAGGAGAAAATTTAGAGCTGTTAAACTGGCAAATGGAGGTTTCAAAAAGTATTGAATAAAAGGGTGCCGTTAACTGTGGCCAATGTGTATTAGAGAAAAACATTTATTTCATAATGATATTTCCCCCCATTTTAAATTCTTATTATCCAATGAAAGGTTAGATTTTTGAGAATTTTTTAAATAAAAAGATCAAAAGGATTAATGCAGATCAATTTTCACAGCCTTCTTTGATCATATTTACCAAGGGTGCCGATATTTTTGGCCATGACTGTACATACACACACATATACATATATATATATATATATATATATATACACACACACACACTCTCAAAGGTTTGGGACCAGTAAGATTTTTAATGGGAGTCTCTTCTGCTCATTAATTTATTCGATCAAAAATACAGAAAAAAAACCCAGTAATATTATGAAATCTTATTGCAATTTCTAATATTGGTTTCCTATTTTAATATACTTTGAAATATTTTTATTTTTTAATTTATTTCTGTGATGCAGCACTGAATTTCCAGCATCATTACTCCAGTCTTCAGTGTCACATGATCCTTCAGAAATTATTCTAATATGCTGATTTATTATGAGTGTTGAAACTGTTGTGCTGCTTAATATTGTTTTTTGGAACCTGTGATACATTTTTCTTTGATTCTTTGATGAATACAAAGTTAAAAAGAACAGCATTTGTTCAAAATAAAATCTTTAGTGAAAGTCTTTACTATGACTGAATAAAAGTATTAATTTCTTAAGGGAAAAAAAAAAAAAAAAAAAAATTACTGACCCCAAACTTTTGAATAGCATTGTGTATTGTAACACAAAATTTATTTTTATTATATTATATATATATATATATATATATATATATATATATATATATATATATATTAGTGCTGTCAATCGATTAAAAAAAAATTAACTAATTAAATCGCACATTTTTCTGAAATTAAATCGCGATTAATCCCACCTAACATTAAAGTTTTTAAATATACTTTAAATATACTTTTATATTGCAGTAATTTCACATTCAATCTTCAAATTAATGTACGCACAGCATATTTTTAATATTTGTTTAATGGCATTTTTTTTAATGTCTGAAGGCCAGTATCACTGATACCAAGTAATACTGATTTCCCTATAAAAAAAATTCCCCTAATGTTTAACCATTGACTGTAGCCATTAAACATTACATTATAATTAAGAGCTATCAATTTTAACATTTATTAGACTTTAGACTAGTTTCTTCACACAAACACGTTATAATAAATGTCATAATTAGGTAGGCTACCTGTGCCCCTCAGCAGAAATATACAAAAATTGAACAAAGTTATCAAACACTAAATTCTAAACTAAATACAGGTAAATACTTGCAGCTATATAAAAGTTATTGATTTCCTCTTTTTTCTTTTATTCTTGATGAACAGACATCACAGCAGCTGGTTATTTGGTTGTTTTTGGCTGCTATTTCTTTAAGAGCTGTCGCTGCTGAACGTGACGCGGATTTGACACGCATCGTATTTTCTCTCAACTCTCATCATCTTTTCTGATGCATTTCAGTCTCTACTAATGAGCTGACGAGTTGAATCGAGTGTGTTAGATGAGAGAGACAGTGCTGGGATGCTCCAGGACAGTTTTGAAAACCATTTCAGAGACGTTCTTAATGTAACTCATATATAACATATTACATGCACGCACAGTTTCAAGGCAGCATTAATCGCCTTTTTGGTAACTTCATGCCTTAACTGACCACGACATTGCATGCACGTAGTTTATTTCGTGCTTTAATATGAATTGAAACAGGCCATAGCGCGCGCCGGATACCGCGCTTGTTTGACTCGTGCCTGCCGCTGAAGTGAAGCTGGAGCGCGCATCTGAAACGTCTCCGGATTGATGTGATTGTAAAGACGTTCTGCGACTGAATAAATGCACTTCTTGTCAAGAAAAAAGAAACAGAAACAGCAGTTATGAGTGGGGTGGCCAACCCTAGCCCCGCCCCTGCGTTAACGGCGTTAAATAATTTTAATGCGTTAAACTGAAAAAATTAAATTGCCTGCGTTAACGCGCTAATTTTGACAACACTTATATATATATATATATATATATATATACACACACACACACACACATACACAAACGCATACATAACGCACACAAACATATACATGATGCTTTAAAATGCTGCCTGTGGTGGAAAATCATTTGATTTTGAAACAAGTCAGAATACATATATACTGCCAGTAAATACCTATTTTTAGCCACAAACAGATTTAGACAGGATTGGGCTAAACCCAAGTAAATTTAATAAAACAATTCTAACTTAATTTGCAATTAAACTATAACTTTTGGCAAAATTGCTTTTCAATTCAATTTTCGTGTTTACAGTAAAGAAAAATTATGCAGTTTCAAAAGATATAAATTGACTAAGAAAATGAAGTTGTTAACATTGAATGTTCTGAACAACTGCTGTTTAAAAATAAAGCCAATAATTAAGACACTTTGTGTAGAACAACCATCTGAATTGTTTTAAAAAGTTAAATATATTTATAGTTGAGTTCTCTGCACATTCTCTACAATATAATCTAAGCCAACTCAAAGGTAACTAGGCCAAGCACAAAGCAAAAGCAGAAAACGCTCAAGGTGTTATCCACAGCTGCAAATCTTTTTCTCCAGCCCAAAGTGTTCAGAGCGCCTACAGATAAAGCCTACTGCAATGGCCTGGACAGGCCAGTAAAAGCAGAGTTCTCACAGAGACACAATTCGGCCACAATTATAGTCCGCTTCAAGCCCTGGACTGCCCCAGTCTCTCTCTCTCTCTCTCTCTCTCTCTCTCTCTCTCTCTCTCTCTCTCTCTCTGTGTCTGTCTCTCTCTCTCTCATGCATATGAGATTCAGCCACAGAGCTTTTCTTTGCTCTAGTCTCACTGCAGTCTGCAGTCCAGAAAATAATAGAGTGCTAATTAATTTCTAAATCCAGCCTATTCTCAGAGATGAACAAACCTAAAATCTCGCTTTTGATGAATGTGCCGATTGCAATGGTTTTCAATTACGATCCTCAAAAAAAAACCATCATCAACGCATTGTCGTCAGTTAATCGGCACGCAAGTACTCTACGACAACTTTGTTCCACATTTCTGATTTGAACTAATGAGTTCTTGATTTCCTAAGCTATAAATAACAGTCATTAATTGAATATTTAATAGGAAACAACAAGAAATTTGATGTTTTCCTATTTCATTCCAACATTTCAATGTTATGGTGCAAATAACCAGAAATTAATCTACTTTAGACAACAAGTTTGTGAGGAAACAAACAAACTGGTTTCTGAGAACATACAAAAGTACACAGATATCAAGATTTGTTTAAAAGTCTATGCACTATTGTAATGTAGGGGAGAGCATAATTTTTTACCAATTACAATTCAACTACAGAGTAGATATAGATATACATACATATACATACATATATATATATATATATATATATATATATATATATATATATATATATATATATATATATATATAAACACACACACACACATACAGTGCCCTCTAAAAGTACTGGAACAGTAAAGAAAAAAAATTGTTCTGTTGGCTGTGGAGTCAAGACATTTACAAATATGTTTAAAAGATGAATATGAGACAAAACTACAGAATGTCACATTTTATTATTGGGTGATTCAACACATAGTTTTACCAGCTAAGAAGTTCAGCACTTTTAGAGTTTCATCCCTCTATCTGATGTGAGCATAAGTATTGGAACAGTTGCCTCACAGGTCTTTCTAAGTGATCAGCTGTGTCCTGTTGCATTAATTCTTCAGATATTAAAAGCAGGGAATGTCATATCAGTTATATCCATTACTTCTGCATTCTGAATCTTGCATTCGATGATGACACACACAAACCAGGATGAAGACACGGGAGCTGACTTTGAGAGAAAAGCAAGCAATTTGTATGCTAAAAGAAAAGAAGAAGTCAGTTAGAGCTCTAGCAAAAACAAAGGGCATGGACAAATCAAGAGTTTGGGAACCACCAGCGACACCAGCAACCAACAACGACCTGATCGGCTGAGAAAACAACAATAGTTGATGACAGAAAAATCATAAAAGCTGTGAAAATGAACCCTAAAAGACGTCTCTGACCAGCACCAAAAATAGAAAGGCAAGATTAGAGTTTCCAAAAAAGCGCAAAGGTGAGCCAGAAGAGTTTTGGAACTGTGTTTATGGACCGATGAGACAAAGATGAACCTTTATCTAAGTGATGGTAAAGCAAAAAATGTGGAGAAAAAAAAAAGGGAACTGCAAATGATCCCAAGCATACAGCCTCATCTGTAAAGCATGGTGGAGGTGGTGTCATGGCATGGGCATGCATGTCTGCCTCTGGAACAGGCCCTCTCAACTTTACTGATGACTTAATGTATGATGACGGTAGCAGAATGAATTTGGAAGGGTACAAAACCATCTTGCCTACCAATATTATGAAAATGCCACCAGATTCATTAGGAAGTGCTTCATATTGCATCAGGACAATGACCCAAAACACCCGGCCAGTTCAGTCAAGGAATTTATAAGGGCAAAGAAATTGAAAGTCTTAGATTGCCCAAGTCAATCTCCAGATTTGAATCCAATTGAACATGAATTTCACCAGCTGAAGAGGAGAGTAAAGGCACAAACTCCCCAAAACAAGCAACAATTGGATATGGCTGCATTAAAGGCTGGGAAAAGTATTTCAAAGGATGAGATCAAGAGTCTGGTGATGTCTATGGGTCACAGACTCACTGCTGTGATTGTGCACAAGGGATCTGCAACTAAATAATAGCTTTTAATCTTTTATATCTGCCTTATGTTCAACTGTCCCAATACTTATGCTCACATCAATGAGTGGGATGAACTCTAAAAGTGCTGTTCTTTTTATTTGGTAAAACATGTATGTGTTGAAACGGCTAATAATAAAACGTGACATTCGGTAGTTTTGTCTCATTCATCTTTTAATCATATTTGCAAATGTCTTGACTCCACAGCCAACAGAGCAATTTTGTCTTTACTGTTTCAATACTTATGGAGGGCACTGTATATATATATATATATATATATGTATATGTATGTATGTATGTGTGTGTGTGTGTGTGTGTGTGTGTGTGTGTGTGTGTGTGTGTGTATGTATATGTGACCCTGGACCACAAAATCAGTCTTAAGTCGCTGGGGTACATTTTAAGCAATAGCCAAAAATACATTGAATGGGTCAAAATTATCCATTTTTCTTTTATGCCAAAAATCATTAGGATATTAAGTAACGATCATGTTTCATGAAGACATTTTGTAAATTTCTTACCATAAATATATTAAAACTTAATTTTTGATTAGTAATATGCATTGCTAAGAGCTTCATTTGGACAACTTTAAAGGCGATTTTCTCAATTTTTTGATTTTATTGCACCCTCAGATTCCAGATTTTCAAATAGTTGTATCTCGGTATCTTTTTTAAATATAAAAAAAATATATTTGATTATCAAAAAAAATTTATATTTGATTATTAGATTTATATATGATTTCTGAAGGATCATGTGACACTGAAGACTGGGGTAATGGCTGCTGAAAATTCAGCTTTGTCATCATGGGAATAAACTACAAATATTAAAAATGTTTTATTCTAATAATTTTTCAAAATATTTTACTGTATTTTAGATCAAATACATACAGCCTTAGTAAACAAAAACTTTCGATTCAAGCCAAACTTTTGATATTTTACTACAACAAAGTCTAAGGCATGCAGACAGAGGAGTTGCAGATGTTCAAACAAAACATGTTACAAGACACTGCGGTCTCCCCTAAATTTTTTGAAAGCACATCTGGGCATATGAATAGACTTTAGGTTACACAAATAATCCACCATCAGGGGGCGCTCTGTCTTGAACTGCAACCAATGCAGTTTCAATACACTTTGACAGGTACAGTATAGGCCTTTAGGCTCAAAAATAAATAAATAAAACAAAAATACACACAGATGCACAGAGAGAAAAACGGCATGTCCGTATCAGCAGTGCTTCATACATGACTGCTCTCGTAAGATACTGGCAAGCATTAAGAGCAGTATGGAGCGAGCAGCAGGTCGTGTTCTATAAACGGCAAGACTAGATTATGGTTGAAGGCAGGAACCAAGCACCCGCCATAATCCTTTAAACCTGACATGTAAATGTACAGTTCCTTCCCAAGCTAATCAAAATTCATACGGGACACAGAAGTGTTGCGATAGTAACAAGCAGCACCTCTCTGCATACAATCTAAACTGCGAAGGGATCACGGCAGAGCTCGGCTGCCAAGCTAGAGCAGAGCTGAGGGAAGCGGTTTGGAGATATCACAGCATGGTTAGGCTACAGATGGCTGCGTGAGGTTTTAATAGGATCCATATGGAGACAGGTATCCAGCACAGCCGTTTGTTTAAAAATCGGAGATGCACACTACAACTCTGGGCAAGAATGCACTTGGGTTTTTGACGGACTAGCAAGGGAAAGAGAGAGATGGCGCGGATGGAAAGGCTTGTTTTTTGTTTTTTTTTTCTTTAGGCAGTGTTAATATGGCCTAGGAAATTAGAAAGATGCAAGGGGATTAAAAACAAAAACATGGCTGCGTGATTTCGACCATAACCTCAGTGATAAATAAATGAGCTACACGAGGGACCTCGTGTACCAAGGTGGTCTTGGCAATTTAAAAATAATGATAAAACAGTGCAGAAAATGCTGAACTCATAAAAAAGCAGCATTATAAAGATTTGCGCAAGGATTGCACAAGGACAGAGACTAATAACTCAATGCACCTGGTTTGTTCCATGTGCATGTGATTGCGCAAGCAATTTCAGTGATCATCAGTGAGAAATTATCCCACTTCATAAGTCTTGTGAAGTTAAAGGCATACAGTAGTTCGGCTAAATATTACAATTCTATCAGTATGTACTCACCCTTATGTTGCTCCTGTTATTTTTTCCAGGCAAATATTAGCGTAGTTTTATTTTTTAGGGAGATATTTTCTATTAAGCTCACTTTTTAACCAAAAGAGATGTTAAGAGATGATAAGCTTTATATATGACAAATGTCCCAGACAAAAAGGCTCATTTCCCACTGCCCATCTCACTAGACTGTTATGGACTTAATCTAAAACAACCAACATGAAAACAATTACATCTATAGCCATCCTTTGAATGATTTATGCAGGGGATTTAATTTCCTTCCCTTGAAAAAGAAACTACACAGAAACACTTTGTACTAAAAAAAAATAAATCCAATTTTACAACAGCAACCACAGCGGCCCTTGACGCTTCAATTGAGGGTTATTAAAAGTAATTTCCCTGGTAAAAGACAATATCTGCAATGGTGCGTAGAGTATAGAAACCCATCTGTCACTTGCTTAGTTTAAATTTAATGATAATATCCACTTTAATTCCTCCAACAGCAGCTGCCCAATAAACATAGAAGTGCTGGTGGAAAAGATGAATTATTTTTATTATTATAAATGATTTTTTCTAGTACCAATCAAGTGTTTGGACTCACCTAGCTATTCTTTATTATTACTATTTTGCATATTTTAAAATAATCAAAAAATAAACAATACACACACAAAATATTGGCCTTTATAAGAAGTAAAATAGAAAATTCCAGTGTTTATTCTCTATCATTACTGGGGTCTGTTTCATAAAACAAGTTGACCTAATAAGCCAGCCTTATTTCAGTTAGTCTGACTTATTTTGAACCAAATCAACTGACAATACGTCAGACTAACTGAAATAAACCTGGCTTATTTGGTAAACTTGTTTTATGAAACAGGCCTCTGGTGACATCATAATATTGCTATTCAGCACGCATCTGACACTAATATTTCAGAATACATGATCACACAGAAAAAGAAGCTATATTATCTAAGCTGACTGACACATGATATTTGATATAATGGTATCTGATACCATTAGACTCAACAAACAGGCATTCATACTTCACTTCTGTCCAAACTCTTTTAAATATTCATTATGCAAGACTGCGAGTCACTTTTCTCCCTTTAAGTCAGCTATTATATCAATGCCACAACCATATTTGTCATGCTTTCACTTGGGTTGACAAACTCTGTCAGTCATCTTCACTGGGGCAAATCTCGGAAATGCCATGCAACACAACTGCTCGAGATCACAGCTTATCTCTTTGCTTCTCAACACTTTCTACCCAATATGTAATACCAAATGCCAAGTTTTGGATATCATGAGCGTAATTCCATTACACGTGCCCTTGAGCTTTGACAGCGGGAGTATCGTAAGTGTCCAAAGATCGTAAAGTATTTTAAGGAGCACTAATTTCACCAGTTCGGTATTTTACCCGTGGGGAGGGTGACATGCAATGGATCAATACAGGCAAAATCTTGGCATCTTTCCATAAAAGACTTCCTGAATTTATGGAACAGGTCCTACATACCTTCAAGCAAACTTTACAATACATCTTTCCATCCAGTGACACTTCATATCTCACCAAAACAACACTGACAGCAGATTTATGCACTTTACTGGTACCACAAAGCACATTACGCCATTAGCTCGATTGTATAACGGGGACAAAATTCATATTTTCTCCGACTACCATTAACAGCTAAAACCACACATTAGAGAAATGCAAAAGCAAAGCCGACAGGTCTGACTTTTTCCTGCACCTACTGTCCACCCCCTACATGATGCAGACATAGCAGGCAGAAATAAATATAGGTGTGATTTGCGGCTTATTGACATTTTTTCCTGTAACAGCGTTGGAGGTTTGCTCTATAAATATGTATATGCAAGTCTTCCTTGATTTCACCCGTATCCCACACAAATCTGGGGTTTAAATGACTGTCCGACGTCTCCTTCGGTGGATATTCGCATCCGCCATTTTTCTATCTGTCATGTTTTACCGCAACACTCAATGTCACGCTTACACTGCAGGTTTGTGATTTGCATTTTTTGTGACAATCTCAACAAAAGCATTGGCGCCGTCATGGCAAAAGCAGTTCCCACAAAAACACCACCTGATTTGGGGAGGAAAGACAGATGATTTTGCAAGTGTGGATTAAAATAAAGCAAGCAATCAACATGTCCCCAGCAGAGACGATTAGGACAGAGCTGATAAGATTAGCACGCAACAATCACCGTAATTTCATATACAGCTCCACGGCAATTAAGACATTTGCGTGTGATTATTTGTTGATGCAATTTAAAAGCTCCGCGGTTTCCCTCAATTAGCCAAGGATTGGTGGATGAAGCTGCCTGCCTTTGATTAGAGACAAAGCTGCTCTACACAGAAATACACCCTACCTGCATTGTGCTGCCGGCGCGGGCTGCTTCTGTTTACTGCACCCATGGGAAGAGAAAGGGGAGAGGGGAGAACAAAAAAACATGGAGACAGATGAACATGATGTGTACAAATGACAGAAAGGAAATTCAGTGAAGTGAAGAGAAAATCAAAAGCTTTACATGCTAACACAAAACAATGGCTTGTGGCGGTTTGCAGATACGATGCATTAGCGCTTAGGTAGGTATAAACAGAAGATGAAAACATTATTTGGACAAAAATTAGACCGTGATGGCGGGCAGCAGGAGAGGGATGGGAGCAAAAAGGCTGGAATGGATATAATTCGGTCACGCTGTCTCACAGTGCATTTCATTTAAACACTGAACAAAATGTCAGGTACAAGAGGTCAACAAAAACAGGCTTGCACAATTTTCAACAAGCATGCAGTAATTCTCGATAAGATATCTGCAACACTAAAAGGTATTGAGTTTTGGAATTGAATTATGATAATATGAAAATGGCAAATATTTTAAAAGGGGGCTCCAACAGCACTAATCTGCACTAAACAAAGGCAAATGCAATTTACCAATTTTCGTAGACTTAATTACATGCTACAGAGAGCAAATTATATTTAAATATATATGAGAGAGAGAGAGAGAACGAAGAGGCAGAGAGAAATAAAATTGATCATTCCTACATTTGTTCATCCTGTTATCTAGATTGTTTTACAGGTTAATAAAATAATAATGAGCAAAGCAGGAGTTTGGGAACGTGTGTGAAAACGTGTTTCAGGAGTCTGACAGCGAGATGGAGAGGATGGGAAGTGAGGCAGGAGATGCTAGAGAGGCCGTGGGAGGGTGCCTATGTCACATTGTGGTGTGGATGGAGAAAGAGAGAAACTTGAGGGAAAATATCACTGCCAAGAATAACAAGGGAACTTGAAACAACTGCAAAAATAGTAATCTGCCCCAAGCTTTAATAAAAGAACGCAGAGGTGAGGCTGGTCCATAAATTATTTCCCGTCCTATCACATGAAATCCAGATGAAGACGGTGTGAACCCTGCTACTCCAGTAAATTAATATATTCATTGATTTCTGGAGTCTGTAGGCAACGGTAAGGCCCGTATTGCAGCAATGCAGGGCAGGACTGAGTGTCCTTCCTTAAGAAATAATATATGCTGAACTCAACATGCGTGCAGAATAACTAATTGAGGGTGTAACTGATTCAGGGCTACAACAATTAAACCGATGAAGTCGGTAATAAACAATGAGAATTACTGTCGGTGCAGTTCACTGTCAATTGAGTATTTGTGCTGTGTGGTGAACCACTATATAGTAGCATTTCTATTAGACAAACACTAACATTTTATTGTTAAATTCTTATAATACCATCACTCACATTGCACATCCTAGCAGAAAGTGAGCGATCAAAGAAATCCAAAAATGAACTTTCTGTTATCATTTACTCACCCTTACGTAGCTCTAAACCTGTATGACTTTCTTTGTTCTTTGGAACACAAAAGCAGATAAATGAATGAATATCCCATTTGGCAGTACACTATGACTCACTTTAATGTTTAAAAGGCCCGAGTGTGTCAGCAAAAAGCACATGCGGTTTACTGATAATTTTCCAAGTGCTCCAGTCGGTTTCAATTCAATATATTTCACAGCAATAATCCTCAAAGGCCAATTTGGTGAAATACAATCCAATATTGAAGCACTTTTATGGTAAAATCATGTCCTCCATGGCTGTCCTACGACATCCAGCACCATTAAAACAACAGAATATCCCAATGAATAGTAAATAAATTTTATTTTTGTGAAGAAAGGAAGTACGGAATGACATGAGGGTGAGATAATGATAACAAAATGTTCATTCTGGAATGAACTATCCTTTGAAATGTCGCTGTCATCCTTAAATTGCAAGTACTCTGAGTGCAATTATCAAAACAATATTCATTCCCAATTTTGGTTTTAAAGTCATCATAATTGAAACCTTAAATCAAGTCATACAATTAAACCCCCCAGTGGTTGAGGTTTGATAACTTCAGTTACCAGTAAGAGTTATTCTGCTTTCAAACTGTGAGTTTTTTTATCTCAATGTGATCAAAATAGTTGTTAGCTGCTGCCCTAAATAGATCCTCAAATCAGCACACAATGGAGAGACTGCAAATCAGCCGTGCCATATTCATATTGCAAAGGCTTGGACACATAACCAGGGACTCATAAATATTCTGAAGGGGATTCGTGCAAAATCAAATCGGTTTCCAGGGCAGCCAGAGCTGAGGAATGTGACTTTTCTGCCTCTGACAGCCGATTCAACGGCATGGTTGGAGAGCAACTTCGATAAAAATAAATGTGTGTTTCTGATCCCCATTACCGCTGAATGTCACCGTTTATATAATTATTTATTAACTTCTTTATTGTGGTGCAACGTTCCAGCCTCACCCGGCCATCTGTCCACAGTGAGGTGTTGCGTGTGCATTCCATTATAGCGGCCCTGAAGGGGGCCGAATAGGCTGGACCTGTGTTCACCTTCTGCTAATGGCGGAGAACACCCTGCGGGCAGTCTCCAGTCGGCACTGTCCACAGGGACTCAGACCTTCTGTCAGGGCTTAGGATCAGAGTTTTTACCTTGACAAAGTTATCATGGACATGTTTATACAGGCCAGCGGAGTAAAAAACAACAACCAAAGAGCTCCGTGCTTTAAAAAAAGCAGAAAGGACAGGAAAGGTGGCCTCCTTTCCACAGGAATCTAATGAGAACAAATCTGAGAATAAGAATGACACATGTAAAACAAGTTACGCTATTCAGACTTGTCTTGATGCTCTCTTACCTTCAGATACATTTGGAGCTCCAACTACTTCCTGCTGGTGAATGTTCTCACGCCACAGCAGCTCCCACACACTCGCACTCCACCTGATGCTTCTTCAACAGAAAGCCCAGATGGAGAGCCATTCTAATGACTGGCATGTGTTGCTATCTCTCTATTAACCTTAGAAGAACTCTTAATCTATATATCCCTTTTGTGTTACACCTAATCTATTCTCTTTTTGGCTGACTTTCAAGCGCACGTCTCTTGCTCCCACACTATCAATTCCCCCATCTCTTTCTTTTTCACACGATTCCTCTGTGACTATGGGTTCTCTTGAGCTGAGAATCAAGAAGTGGTTCTTATTCAGTGCAACTTTATGTTAAAAAAAATATAAGTGAAAAATTTTGGCATGAATAAATGACTCAAATCAATTGTTTTTTTTAGTTAATCGGCTTTACAGTAACTGAATTAACATATGACTCAGCAACTGAAACAATTAATTACTACTACTGAATTCAGCATCCAGGAAAATGTTACTCTCTCATGTTGTACTTAATGTTTATGAGACTTAAAAAGATAAGAGACTTTTATGATGTTCCAAACCTTTTTCTGTGGAAACCAAAATTAGATAAGCCTAAGTCACTATTCACTGTATATTTTTTCCATAAAATGAAATTGAAAGGTGAGCAGTCATTCTGCCTAACAATTCATTTTAAGCTCCATAGAAGAGAGAAACTCATACAGGTTTAAAATATCTTGAGGGTAAATAAAATGACAAAATGTAATTTCATGGGTAAACTATTCTTTTAAATCAGTGTAATTAATGACTGGTTGTTCATATAATAATGAGTCTTAAGGATACAAAGTACACTTAAGCAAATTAGCAACAGAATTTTGTTGTAATAAATGGAACTTAAAGTAGTATTGTTTGGTTTAGTACAGTGTATAATATAATGATGTGAAAATGTAAGCGCACCTGAGTGCTATATAAACAAATAACAAATTATTATTATTAAAACATACTGATACTTTATTTGGACAGTAATGATGAGCAAAAGTCATAATTTAACAAATAACAATGGAAGTTTGATTGAGATTTTTCAATCAAAAAATGTCTACAGAAAATCAAGAGTCTTCTGCTGAAAAAAAAAATAGTACTCTCCTAACTTTAGTAGCTATGTAGTATTAGTGATGAAAGTAGAGGGTGTACTAACTTTTTACACAATACATGGGCATTTTTGTACATTTAAGCTCTACAAACCACTGGAAAAAAATGTACATTTCATGTAGAATTTGTTCAATTATATTTCCTTTCATCTATTAACATTAATGAAAAGCTTTTACAATATCTTTTTCACAGCACTGTATAATGAAAGCTAACTTACAGTATAGTAGTATATAGTTAAAGAACTGTCATGGAATCTGAACTAGAACCAGAACCATTAAATCCATTACAATTCCCATTCCTAGTCTCCTCCTCCCTGCTGAATTCCCATTTCTCTACTGTTTTCCCTGCAGGTGAGTCGAGTCTGGATACAACCGTGAGGCAGCAGCAACAGGATGTGACTAGCAACAAAGCCTCTCTGAGCCTGTGCATCCTTCTGAAGGATGAGATCTCATTAGTCTGTACAAAAACCTGTAGAGAACGAGAGGTGGGACCTCAGACCACCTGACTACATCCTGGCCTCTGTCCAGCTCACTTATCTGTATAACGCCACAGAGCGGCACTTAATTACGAGCCGAAGCGCGCTTCAAAGGCTCGCCTGCCATCACAAGCATGCAGACTCCCAGGAGTGTTTATCACTGAAAGGAAACTACTACGCATCGGTCTAGACACAATGCACTTCAGATGCCGGTCCGGGTAATGGCCAACGCAAGCAAAAGCATGCTGAACTCGTAAATAAAAGAAACGAACAAACAAGGGAGGGGTTCTGGCAAAAACATAAAAGACCAAACTGGTAAGGGACAGTGTTCTGCTAATTAAACACTAACGCCAGAACAAAAGCATAAAACGACTCGTTCCATGGCCTGCGGATCTCACACAGCCCGCGTTCACTGGAACAGCATTAGCCGTATCCCAGGAGTTCCTATTCCTGTTAACAAATAGGTCAATATTGCCTGGTAATGCAGAACAGATACTCTCTTCTCGTGCCATTTTTTTGGCTCTGTACGACGGACACAATTGTACACATCAATATAAACAGACAAAGAGGATCAAAGCGTCAGAGGCTCACTGCTTCTCTGCAGAAAGCTTCTCCACCTGAGTAAACGCAGAGCTTTCATCTTCCCATTCCGGTCGCCCTGGGCACACGGAGTCCTGGGTACTGTTCTTTCCACCATCTGGGTGGATTATAATGCTGCACACACAGTCCACGTACGCTCTGCGTGCTTCCTCAACTGTTACTTTAAAGCTGTCCCATTTAATAAGTTATGGATATCGAACAGGCAGACACAATAGGTTGGATTTGAAGTGCTGGCACTGGCTGAGGCCGGAGATGAGTAATCCGTGATGGACAGTTAGAGAGCTCTAACTAAAAAACACAAAGAGATAATATGCAAAACAAGTGTCGGTTGTACAGATGGTGTTTCAAAGGAATTTTCAAGTGGCATTTGTGAGCGTGGCCATCCAAAAGGGACTGTTGGTGTACTTCCAAGTGTAGAGAATCCAGCCGTGCGCAATGATAACCTGTGTTGAATTTTTTGGAAGAAAAGGAACCAAGATAAACAGACAAGAAGGGGATAAAACAAAGGGAGAAAGCGGCTGGTTGCAGATTCACGGAAAGGAGGACCAGTAGCTCAAACCCTGGGTGGCAGAACAGCATGCCATGCTTCGGTGGAAACACCACAAACAACCACAACACACGGTGAGAAAACTCACATGGTCTCCTGCAAGAGGCGCTGACTCGAGCGTGGCCCTGAAAACAAAGCATATATCTTTGAAAACATGCACAGGGACAACAGGAAACCTCTATCTGGGATCATTAATTCAGCTCACCTACTTACCGTGTCTCATTAATGCACTGGCACTGAGTTTATCGGTTTATCTAACTCCTCACCAGGTCACTAAATACACTGAAGATGCTTTACAACGCTGACAAAATCAGAGACAGATAAGGTGGTAAAAGTTGACGGGTCAAGGTAGAACCATCATGAGGGATGACTTGCACTATTCGGAAGTCTAATCACCCAGGCCGTTTCCGCCCAGAGAGATGAGGGCAGGCCCAGACTGCAGGGTTCCTACGGCTCGAGTTACATCACACTGTATGGGGCCTCAGCCATCACCGTCCCGTTCCTGACCGCTGGCACTACTTCAGGCAGAGTTATGGATAAGAGCTGCAGGGTGGAAGTGGAAGATATTTCACGCAGCTAAGCATGGATTGAAATGGCCTTCACAAAAAAGACGGAAAGAGGGAAAAATAAAAGTAACAGAGGTGAGCACTGCACCAAAACGTGAAATGGAAGATAGAATGGTTTAAAAAAAAGTTTAAGCAATTAAGGGTTTCTTCATTCAGTGTCTAAAAAGGGATGTAGATTAGGGCTAATAGAGTCATGAGGGTGTTATTTTAGTATCATTGATATGCTACAATAGTTTTTGAATTAGATTTTATATTTTCATTTTAGCTAAAGTTTTAGTAATTTTGTTGTGCTTGCCATTTTTATTAGTTTTTGCTTTTTTATAATATGTCTATATAGTTTATTTAGTTTTACTTGTTTTAGCATTTTATTTTAGGCAACATTAAACTTAAATGGTTTAATTTAAGAATAACAGACCTGATTCACAGGCTGATGTTTTGATCCAAATCGATTTGATTTTATTCTTTTGGGTATATTTAAATTACAATGTCCATATTGCTTACATAAGAATGAAATTCCTTCGCAGCTATTGCTGTAAAATGTCATTTAAAATGTAAAATATAAAATATAAAATACTATAATGTAAAATATTATTATTATTATTATTATTATTATTATTATTATTATCATCATTATTATTATTATTATTACTATTATTATATACATTATTGATTTTTTACAGTAATAAAATTATATACAATAATAATAATTTAAAATATTGTTTTGCAAATTAACAACAGGTCAGGACCCAAATTATGCAGTTCAGTTGTTCTTTATTTGTTATAATAATTCAGTTTTTGTAATATATTTCAATAATTGAGCATTTTTTAATGATTCACCAAACAGACTGGCTCAGAAGAGTCAGTGTTGCTCCAATTATCGGACAATTTCCTTATAATTTAATTTACACAGCAGTCAGGCCACATGATTAATTGTGTTAATTGTTTTAGAGCTTTATTTTCTTCTATAATCAATCACACTAAATTAAAATGTTAAAATTGACAGCCCTAATTTAAACCAAAAAAAAACAAACAAGAACTACAAATGGCAAACAAAATATCTCTGAACTACTTGTTCACATACAAAAGAAGGGAAACGATTACCGCTCAGCAGGCGTGTCATTCTGAGAGGCTCAGTGCTCACACTCTGACCCATGCAGAGAGAAAAGCAAGCAGGCTTGCGCAATGAAATTGGGAGTTTAGTGATCAGATGGGCCACAGCATGACTCTATGAGACTGGGCGACCCCCCCCCCCATGTGCAAATGAATCTAAATAAATAAATAAGCACCAAAATGATTTGGAAAAAAATAAAGAGATGCCTGAAATGATTTTTGGTGCTTGCGAAACAGGCTTGAAATGCAAAAGCCTCTCAGCAGGGTTGGCTGGAGAGATTAAAAACAGAGCAGTAGGAGATGTCCAGTATGTTCCATTAACAGGTGTCCTCCAGCTATACGGACCTGACCACTGATCAATCTCCCTCACTGGTATAGATCCAACTGTTTGGGCAAGCATCAAAAACGACTTATTCTGGCTGGAAGGGGTTTCCATTTGGCTAAATATTCAAGCATTTTAATAAGAACTGTCACTTCTATAAAAAAGATTTATGACTGGAAGGGAAATAACACAAAACAGAAGCTAATCCATAAAACTTCATATCTCGGCTATGGAAGGGAGGAATGCCAGAGTAAATGAGCTCTTAAGTGCTTTTTCATTTAAATGGCTGAACAGCAGTGTGGAGGGCAGAGCTTAATATTAACAGGCTTAGACTGGCATAATAAAGCAAAATAAACAGACACAACGACACAGTCAGGCTTCGTACAGAAGGGAAAAGAACAGGCCTTTCATCAGGTTTAGATGTGACAACGACACTGGCTTATAAACTACAAAAATATTGTTGCCTTCAAAACTTATATATATATATATATATACTTTTATATATATATATATATATATATATATATATATATATATATTTTTAAATATAAACTTATATATATATATATATATATATATATATATATATATAAACTTTTGTAAATATAAACATATATATATAAACTTATATATATATATATATATATATATATATATATATATATATATATATATATATATATATATATATATATACATATATATATACACACACACATACATACACATATATGTGTATATATATGCATGTGTGTGTATGTGTTTGTATATATATATATATATATATATATATATATATATATATATATATATATATATATATATACACATACACACACGCATATATGTATATGTATATGTATATATATATATATATATATGTAAAATTATACATGGAAAATTGGACATTAATGGTGTTGGTCACAGTCATTTAGCAGATGCTTTTATCCAAGGCGACTTACAAATGAGGACATTAGAAGCTATCAAAACCAACAAAAGAGCAACAACATGCAAGTGCTATTACAAGTCTTGGTTAGCCTAACGCAGTAAACGTAGAAATGTTTTTTTTTGTTTTTGTTTTTTTTCTCGAATCGAATATAGAAAAAAGAAACCTATAGTGTTTTTTTGTTGTTGTTGTTTTATAAGAAACAAGTAGATAGAATAGAAAAAAGAAAGCTAGTATTAGTTTTACAAGAAAAGCTAGCAGTTAGAGAGTAAATATGCAATTGATAGAGGGTCAAAAGTGTGTTTTTTTTATTTGTTTTTTTTTTTTTAAATAAAAAGACGACAGATAGATAAAATAAAATTAGAATAGAGAGTGCTAGAGTTAGAGGGTCAAATAAAGATTGGTTAGCAGTACGAGTACTGTAAAGGGACATTGTGGTGGAAAAAAAAAATTTGCGGTGGGTGGAAAATTTTTAAAAAATTTTTGCGTTCCTTCGAGACACTTTTGCACTCTCGCGCAAAACCTGTTGAGTTCGGACAAGCACTTACTGTTTACTTTACAGCTTGCAGTGGTTCATACAGCTCTGTGCGTTCACAATGTAGCAGTTCATTGAACTTGGACTCAACTATAAAGAAATACAGTCAGTGCTTATAGTTCAAGGCACGGTTTTGGGACATTCTAAAATATCTTTTTTAGAGGGAACGCAAATATCTTTGCAAAAGTTTCTCAAGGGACATAAAATTTTTGCGAGATAACACAAAAAGTTTGAAAATTAATTTTTCCTCCCACCCAGAATTTTTTCCACCCACCCCAAATTTATTTCACCACCATATCCCTTTAGGGCAGCGATACTCAAATCTGGCTCGCGAGATCCACTTTCCTGCAGAGTTTAGCTCCAACCCTGATCAAACTCACCTACCTGTGATTTTCTAATGATCCTGAAGACATGGATTAGCATGTGTGTTTGATTAGGGTTAGAGCTAAACTCTGCAGGAAAGTGGATCTCGCGAGCCAGATTTGAGTACCCCTGCTTTAGGGGCTCCATACAGCAAAGAAGCACTGAAGAAAGTCATAAGAGTTTGGAATTAAAATAAAAAGTATAGGAATAAAAAAAAGACAAGTAACAGTGAAAGTCTCTGAGAAAAAGTCCATCTAGAGAAAAAGGTTTTTTTTCCCTTTAAAATGTTATTTAAATTAAATGTATATTTTATTTTATTTAAAATGTGCATATTTTAGTGTCACGATTTTAGAGTCATGTGTGGGCAACAGTGCTCCATTTATACATGGCACATGGAAGATGTGCTTCACCTGAGCAATATACATCACTCTGCCATACTACACATCGTTTCTCATTCTCTTTGGACAGGTGAGCAGGTTGGCCCCTGTCCATCTAGCCGTGCCTCTTTGTCCTGACAGGAGCCCCTCAGCACAAACCAGCCTCTTCCTGCTGTGCATCTGGCCGACAGAGACGGAAAAGACTTTGAGAAGTCGGTGGCTGTGAGAACCGTGTAGGATCGTTGTCCGGTGCTTCCGAAAGAGGCCAGTCTGGCCCCCCTGGTGCACTGTGACTCAACAGAGGGCACCAAAGCCTCTCTTCCTCTCCCTTTCAACTAATTAGCTCAGCTGGAGAGAGAAGCAGGGTGCTCCAGAAAAAAAAAAAAGAGAGAAAGAACGAGGGTAAAAAAGGAAACAGATGACCTCCTCCAGTTGAAGCAGCCTTCGAAATAGCTGACCCACTTGTAGACACACTTTCAGATATTTGCGTGTCCTCAATGCAGTAACCTATATAGCGGTGTAGTCTACATAGGGCAGGGTGGAAATGCAGAACTCATCTCTGGATGAGCGGAGGGGAAAGGATGATGTTGTGCATTGCGTTCAGAAAGCCTGAGGGTCTCGTGCTCGTGCATGTGCAGTTCCTCTCCACTCTCATCCATTGCCGGCACATCTGAGGTAGACAGGAAGAAGATTCTCCCACATCCTCCCACGCGACCATTTCCACGCTGGCTGTTTTTGGCACCGCAGCAAAAAATACGCCGGCTTACTGTGAAAATGTCGCTTATCTAATGCCACAGCTCCATAATGAGCACTCTTTCTAATATTTCAGCTTTTTTACAGCACTTTTCATCAACGCCGAGGTCTGATGGAGCGGCGACGCATTAGCGCCGCGATAGCCGTGGAATGGATTGTCAAGCAATTTGAAAAAGCCATCCGAATTCACATCACATACGCATATTAGCAGTAATACAAAGCACAAAGTCTGCAGAGATGTTAAATGCCAGAGGGAAAATGGACCACGTCTCCACGGGAGTCCAACTGAAAGCCATTTCAGAGTAAAGGGACTAAAGGCATACTGATGCGGGCACTGCGAGGGCATGGAATATATGACAGAAATCTGTAAAGAAAATCTCGATCGTTCTTCGTAACCATCAGTGAGAGATAATATGCTCATCACAAATGCTGAAAATCCACAAACAGATTTATAACTAGAAGGACATCTCAAAAATGTGCAAATAGCTCTTAATCAAACTATCAAACATCATTTGGTCTTCATTTGAGTAAGTGTTGCAAACAAACGAGAGAAGACGATTTAAAGGCTGGGTTTGTCTCTGATGCTTTAATATCTGTTGCATTAATCTCTGTTAATGAGTCATTTAAAGTTTGAAGCACTTGAACACAGTTTGCTGACTCACTGCAATATAACATCATCATTTGTTGTGTGTGAGCCATTAAAAAGCCGCCTGTGGGAACGAGAAAGCACCTAGCTCTCGACCAAAATTCATAATAAAAACAAATAAAAAGGAGGATGGGAATTATTGAACGGGTGGGAGGAAAGGAGGGCAGTCAAACTACCGAAAGGGCAGCGGACAAGAGGGTTAGCAAAAGTGTTGTTGAAATCAGAAACCACAATTTCGCTATATAGATTCCTTCTCAAATTGAAAATCAACTTTCAGTGCCCTTTATCATTAAAAGTCAGTGAAATGAAAAAGACAGATGTGGGGACCTGTATTCAATTAGAAAAACCAGACACAGCTCAATGACCTCAGAACATTAGCAGTGTCGTCGGGAGCCTTCGTACGGTGCTTTAATGGGTACTCACCTCTGAGAGTAAGAAATCTGTCTGAGTGCTTTTGTCAGCTTTTTGGCAAAGATATTTCAGAGCAGAGCGGGTGGATCCCTGTTAAAAAGACATATGTATCAGAAAAGGGTGGCATAGCATTAACGCAAGTTTTATGACATAAAACAGTTTTCTGGAATATTTGATTCGGACTTGTCAACCTCAACATCTTGCGGTCATATAATCATCATCTAGCCATATAATGACGTATATCGACATACTGGCTAAACTGTATGGCGGGGGGGGGAACGTTGATCCTGGAGGGCCACTCTCCTGCAGAGTTTAGCTCCAACCCTGAAAAAAAAATACCTAACTGCATCCTGAAGACCGTTATTAGCTGCTTCAGGTGTGTTTGATTAGGATTGGAGCCAAACTCTGCTGGGACACCAGCCCTCCAGGATCAACGTTCCCCACCTCTGCTGTATGGACTAAAAGTGCCACTTAAAAATAAAAATGAGGGAACAAAATTTTCAAACAACTTTTAAACAAGTAACATTTAAAACTGTAACAACAGAATACACAGATAATTTATTTCTAAACATGACTTAAGGTCTAATTATAACAGAATAAATCATTAAAAATAATAAATAATTATTACATTCTAAAAAGGTGTTTATCAGTCAATTCGAAAAGCAAATATTTAGATTTTTTTACATATTGACAACTGATTTTATTTTTAAATGGCACTCCTAGACCTCCATAAAACTGTGCGTGCAGATGAAATACACACACACTTGCATATGTAGCGTCTTGATAATGACCCTCTGATTGTACATTCATATCGGCTATGATCAGAAAAAAAAGTTGAGTCTTGACTTGGAATATCAAGCAGCCCTCAAACGCAGCAGAATGGCAGACTAATAAAACAAAAAAATATGGTGCAGCAAAATTTAGGGCAGCCATACTTCATTAATGACATTCAATAAAGACAGTAAAAATTGACAAAGACGAGCCTAGCCAGCAGGCTGCCAGTTTCACCAGTGAGTATTATTTTACGAGCTTTTGCCATGATTTATTAAGCCATTGTGGCCGCAGGTTCTTTTCCCACTAAAAATAGAGCGAAGGTCTCTGGGCGAAAGAATCTGCAAAGCGATGATGTCAATGACCGACTCTTCTGTTGATTCCAATGTCGTCAGCAGGATGCCACATTATGCATACGTGTTTACATGTGTTCAGCATGCATGCTTTACTGGAAATAAAACAACCACTGCAGTTCTCGGGTCGAAACCCACATCACACAGAGTTTGAGTCTTTGGGGTCTTATGGAGCAGAGAAACTGCAGTGAGCACTGTGGTATTTACCAACAGACTGTTTTCTCTGAGAAAAAGACTGTGACCTTCAGAGACGTGCTTAACACTATTGGGAGCACATTTCTGAATTCAGTTCTCGAAGAGAAGACAGATAAGGACAACATCAATTCAAACCTCTACAGACTGAGCGAAAGTCAAACTTGCAATCTCTTCATTGAACACCTAGACAGCGATCAGCAAGAATGGAGAACGTTTAAACTAGTAATGCAGTGCTGCTGCTGAAGAATAAAAGCGCATTCATTCACACAATCTCATGCTGCACCAAAGCATCCTGAAGTCATTAGTTTTCATTGAGAGTTGCCGATTTCTAGAGCTTGAATGTTGACTACAAATGGAAGCCATCGTAAGCATTGATAGGTTTTAGGAAAGACTGTGGGACATGGAATATAGTGTACAGGTCATATGAAATGCTGTTATGATGCTTTGAATGGTAAGTGGTGCTTTCAAAAATGTTGAAAAACCATGTAAATACATGAAAAAGAGCAAGCAGGACAACATTCAAAATCTCATACGGTAAAGTGCATTTTTGGGTGAATCTTATCCACTAATTCCTCTTGTCCAATCAGAAGACACTAAATGTTAAAAATATGCAGCACCAAAGCATCCTGAAGTCATTAGTTTCAATGAGAGTTTGCAGAGCTCGACTTTTTTGCGAAGCGGTGACTACAAATGGGAGTCATTAAAACTGCGGGCAGGGGTTTAGGCCTTTGGGACATAGAATATAGCCTATGTTGTATAAAATTCTGTTATGACACTGTACTTTTAAGATGCTTTTGCCATCTTTTTGAAGTCTGAAAGCATCAGTCACAATTCAGTGTAAATACATGAAAAAGACGACATTGAAAATCTAATACGGATAAGTAAATAACACAGTTTACATTTTGGGGGAATCTTTTTGTCCAATCAGAAGACATTATATGTGACCATGGACCACAAAACCAGTCATAAGGGTAAATAAAAATAAAGGGTAATTTTTGAAATTGAGATTTATACATCATCTGAAAGCTGAATAAATAAGCTTTCCGTTGATGTATGGTTTGTTAGGATAGGATATTTGGCTGAGATACAACTATTTGAAAATCTGGAATCTGAGGGTGCAAAAAAATAAAAATAAAAATGTTGAAAAAATTGCCTTTAAAGTTGTCCAAATGAAGTACTTAGCAATGCATATAAAATCAAAAACTAAGTTGAGATATATTTATGGTAGGAAAATTACAAAATATCTTCAAGGAACATGATCTTTACTTAATATCCAAAGCATTTTTGGCATAAAAGAAAAAACGATAATTTTGACCCATACAATGTGTTGTTGGCTATTGCTACAAATATATCTGTGCGACTTATGACTGGTTTTGTGGACCAGGGTCACATATGTTAAAGATTTGCTGCACCAAAGCTTCCAGAAGTCATTCATTTTCAATGTGACTTGGCGATTTACCAAGTTTGACTTTTTTGAGATGCATGGACTACAAATGGGGGTCATCAAAAGTGAGGCCTTTGGAACATAGAATATAGCATATGACTCTTATGAACGTTATAAGACCCTTATGAGTCTTATGATACATTTATGATGCTTTTGCCACCTTTTTAAAAGAATCAGTGACCATTCAGTGTAAATAAATGAAAAAAAAACAACAACCAGGAAGACATTTAAAGTCTCTTGCAAGTAAGTAAAATTACACTCTTTACATTATTGGGTGAATCTTAACCAATCATTCCTCTCGTCCAATCATAAGACACTAAATGCTAGACATAAAAACCAGTCATGAACTGTTTGAAATATGCGCTTTGTTTGTCCTTTTGCTTTTACAGCCTCTTTACTGCCCTCTGTTGTTTTTATTCATCCTACCCCCTCCTTCCGTGCCTATCACGCCATCTCATCCCATCCCTCTTTTCAAGACCACTACTCTATAAATCTGAGATGGACCTGTCATATTTCTCCTTCACTCGTTTCTGCCCTAGCTGCCGGGACTGGGAACATTATGTGTCTCACAGTGCATGTAAAGCACACGACGAGCTGTTTACTGCACGTTAAGTGAGTCTATCAAATATCGTCCTAGTTCAAAGGAAACTGCCGAGCGGCATCTCCATAACTTCCTAACGTGAGCCTTGGGAGAGGGAAAGGACATGAAACCAACATGATGTTAACTCGAACTGTCAAACAAATGCATGAAATTAGGGTATCCCAATGACAATGGAGCAAAAGAACCTGTTTTTGCAATCGTAAGGCTTTCTGAAGGTGGTTATGAAACTTGCGGTTATGAAATGTTACATTGAACTCGTCGAGTTTTCTCACCAACTCAGCCTGAAGTCGTACAATGAGCTCGTCTTTCTCCTTCAGCTGCTGCTGCAGGATCTGGCTCTCTTCTCTCCCAGGATCCTGCACACAAAGCACACACAAACACGGTTTGAAAAAAAAAAAAAAAAAAAAAAAAAAAAAAAAAGTCAGTCTGCGTTATTCAAGCCATCGCCCCCAGTTTGAATCTGCAGCCTAGTGTGTGGGCGTAAAACTGCCGCGGTTGAGAGGTAGAGGTGTGCTTTCTGTGCCGTAGTTTCACTCTCCTCCATAAACTTCACCTGAACTAGCAGGCACTTTCCCACGACCTTGTGCTGTCAGCATCCATTATGTGAGGCTGGGGGAGGGGAGGGCGGGACTGAAGCTTCAAGGGCAGCAGAGGAGGACCGAAAGGCCCAGGAGCAGAATACGGCCTCCACGAACGACCGAAAAGAACCGGCGCCCCCAAAAACGACATCTCTCCTCTAAAAGAAGCGCCCGGTGGAGATTAGACAGCCCTGGCACGAGGTAGCCGGACACAATATGCATGAGTCGGGAGCCCTTCATGAGAGATCAGGGAAGGGGATTATGAGCTTCAATGTCACGTACTTGGAGACATCGTTGTTCAAAGCTCTCTGGCTTCGGCTTGAATGCGCTCCTTTTGTTGACATTACATAAACATCTCAAGGGAGCTGTTGTCAATCTTTGATGCTTCACTCTAAAGGAAGCTAATTTCTGCCTGGAGATGATGATGAAATACACAGAGACTAAACTAGAATCAGACGGTACCTACACTTTTTTTATGAACTGCTACGAACCCATCAGCAAGGTTCAAGTAGCTCTTCATCGCTACCAAACCAAAATTTGTTCCATTGAACTCAAATACTAGATTTCATTTAGCTGTATAATCATGGCCATTAATTATCATTAATATGATTACAATACCATTAAAATGGCCATTATTACAATGAGTCACTTTTGAACTAAAAACAATCATTACTGTGGGTGAAAAACACACTCACTAAGTTTGCTACCATTCAATGGTTTCAAATCGCTATGAAAATCTTTTTGTAATTTATGCTTTTATTTGACAAGGATGCATTAAATTGATTAAAAATTAAAGACACTTATAATTTCACGAATGTCTTCTTAAGAAAGAAGTTAAGATATTCCTAAAGAATTTTTCAAGAATTGCACTTCTCAAATATTTTGTTAAAAACATGGCTGTACTTGCTGAAGATTCTATAATCAATTCAATGAAAACGACTCAAAGGCTGTCTTTTTGCGCTGCCTGCAGATGATCGTAATAACTATAATAAACACATACTTTTCATTGCAACTGACTTGACAGGAGTTCAGCACTTTTTAATGTGTCAAACATTTCCAAATCAAAATTCTACTCAAGTTTTGTCTTCAGCACAATCTTAAGAAAAAAAGATAATAATATTCTTAAGAAATGTTTTGGGAATACAAATTTCCTTAACTTTATTCCCAAGTTAAAAAATAGGAAGATATTAAATGTATTCTTAAAGAGATAGTTCACCCAAAAATGACAATTCTGTCATCATTTGCTCACCCTCAAGTTGTTCTAAACCTGTATAAGTTTTTTTCTTCTGCTGAGCACAAAAGATATCTTGAAGAAGCTAAACAGCTGACGGTAGCCATTGAATTCCAGTTTTTTTTTCATGATATGTTAGGGCAGGGCGATATATCGAACGATATGATCATGCGCATCTCGTCAGTAAAGCCGTTTCCGTGATTAGCGGTAAATCTCCATCACCTGCTTTCAAATGGAG
>JAFVLL020033415.1:0-17216 GCA_021397915.2 Tor tambroides | reverse complement strand
TGACTTGGAACTACCTGTGCAGTTAAACGAATTTAATCAACACCTGCCAGCCAATCAGAATCGAGTATTCAGACAGACCATGGCATAAACATAAAGAACTGTAATTTTGTAAAATATTATTGCAATTTAAAATAACATTTTTCTATTTTAATGCACTTTAAAAATGTAATTTATTTCTTTGAAGCAAAGCTGAATTTTCAGCATCATTACTCCAGTCTTCAGTGTCACATGATCCTTCAGAAATCATTCTAATATATTCTGATATTCTAATATATCATATTCTGATTTATAGTCAGTGCTGGAAATAGTTGTGCTGCTTAATATTTTTTGGGTCCTGTGGTATTTTTTCAGTATTCTGTGATAAATAAAAAGTTAAAAAGAATAGCGTTTATTCGAAATAGAAATTCTGTGTTACAAGATACACTACTATTCAAAAGTTTGGAGTCAGTAAATTTTTTCCTTGTTTTTTTTTTTTTTTTCTTTTTCTTTTTTTTTAAAGAAATTAATTTTATTCAGCAATGATGTGTTAAATGGATAAAAAGTGATAGCAAAGACTTGTATTATTAGAAAATATTTCTATTTTGAACAAATGCTGTTCTGTTTAACTTTTTATTCATCAAAGAATCAAATAAAAAAGTATCACAGGTTCCAAAAAAATGTTAAGCAGCACAACAGTTTCATCACTGATAATAAATCAGCATATCAGAATGATTTCTGAAGGATAATGTGACACTGAAGGCTGGAGTAATGGCTGATAAAAATTCAGAGCTGCATCACAGAAATACATTACATTTTTAAGTATATTAAAATAGGAAACCAATATTAGAAATTGCCATAATATTACACAATATTACTGTTTTTCTGTCTTTCTGATCAAATAAATACAGCCTTTATGAGCATAAGAGACTCCATTAAAAAAAAACATTAAAAATCTTACTGATCCAAAACTTTTGAACGGCAGTGTATACCATTTCCCTTTAGTATGTAGATTGTATCTATATATACTCAATATTAACATATTCAGTAATTAAAAAAAGACAATATTAGTCTGCTGTAACCTATACGTACAAAGCCTTTGTGGGAGCTTATTTTAAGGAATAACTTTCTGAATCAAACTCATTTTTGTCCTTCTTCATAAGTACATCTGGTGTAGACATGTAAACTAAGGTTAATAGTTGGTCTCTACTGGTATTGTGCAGTGAGATACACAGTAGCGGCTGTTTCACATCACAGCTGTGTTTGTAAACATGTAAACCTTCTTTTTATAAGGAACATATATGAGTTTTTTCGGTTACACTTTATTTTAAGGTGTCCTTGTTACAGAGTAATTATACATTTTAGTACTGAGTAATATTAATTAACTACTTGTACTTACCATATGGTTAGAGTTAGGATTAGGGTTTGGTTTAGGGTTACTTGCATGTAATTATGCATAATTTATAGTAAGTACATGTATTAATAGTAAGTACATGTAACATGTCTAACAAGGACACCTTAAAATAAAGTGTTACCGTTTTTTCTTAGTTGTTGCTGGTATGTCCAGCAGGACGTTAACATCTGGCCATACAATGAGAGTCCATTTCCCTTTCTGTGAAAGTGAGGGGTCATGGCTGTTGACCTGACCTTATGACCCTAAACACAAATGCACACCCTTGTGTACGTTTGAATCCCAGCCTAATGGCAATGAGACGTAGGACAGCTTAACAGGCCTGAGGGGACTTAAACCCCTCCGTATCTGCCTAATTTACCCTTGCAGGGGCTCGATGTCACGTGTTGTGTCGTCACTAATTCCAGCTCATCTGATAATGGTGACAAGTCATCAGCCCACATCAGTGTTTGAGGGCTTAGTTAATGCTAGTCGAAAGTAATGTGTATGTTTGTGTGCGTAAAAGAGTGAGTTTGAACATCATCATTTGAAGATCATGTAAAAACTTACATAGCCAATGACAATGTCAAGGATGAGTCTGAATCTTATTAATCTGTTAAACAGATGGCCTCTGTCTGGGTTAACTCACTAGATTTGGAGACTCTCATGTTATAATCGGGTGAATTTCATGAAAAGCCATATTTCATATTCCAGCCATATTTCACCCCAAAATCAAAAGAAATTGTTTTGCTCAAAGAATATTAAACCAACTTTTAGGAAAGTTTTTCATTACAGTTAAACACATTTGAACTCTCAAAAAACACTAGATACTCCCAAGTGAAAAATAAATATACTAAAATGTATTTGAAATTAATCTATTTTGCTAAGTATGCAACAAATACATTTACATATTTATGTACTTAATAAAAATACCCTACAATTGTACTTTTAGTACACTAAACTGGAATACTTAAAGTCTGCTAAATTGGAACAGCTAATTTTGTACTTAACGCACTTTAATTGTGCGGAAGTAGTTCTGAAGTCCAACTAAAGATATACTGAAGTATATTTGATTGTGCTAAAGTGGAACCATGGCCGTAGCCAGGCTTTGAAAATTAGTGAGGTCCGGGGGGGATGGGTTAAAGAATTGTGCTATAAAAACCCCTACAAATACAACTCATTATATACACTTTAAACACTTTAAAAGAGACAGGCATGTAGATGTTTGTGAAAGATAGTTTCTCTGTTTTGGAGGGATGATCATTTTTAAATCATATTTATTGCATTAAAATGTATTAATACTTTACTATGGGGTGGATAATTTTATCAGCTGCTTATTATTCATGCAACAATACATATTACTGTTATAGGTTTCATTAATAATTGCTGTATACGTAGATGATAACTTTGTCTAGTGCTCTTATAAATGTTTTTAGCATGACTTTGTGAAAATTTAACAACTATACTGAATGACATGATAGATGATAGACTTCTTCATGGCTAGTGTTTGCATAGGCTATTTCATTTCATTCTGTAACCTGTTCTACAGATCTGTGTACTTAAATGCTACTGTTTTTGACCGCGTTGATAACGTTTCTGACAGATAACATCATGATATTTTTTGCGTTTCCCTTACCGAATGTGCTATCCTGTCAGCAATAACCGGTCAACAGGCTTTTTTGATTGATGTCAATTTAAGTGCCGGTGATGCACTGTTGCCAGATATGGCTATTAACACAAACAAAATCCGAAAAATAAATAAAAAATAAACATAAATTGTTTCAAATGTTTTGCAGATAAGATAAGACAAAGATATCGCAACTAAACTGCAACTTCCCTCTTTATTAACTTTCTAAAGTGTCAAATTAAGTGGAAAAGACAAGTCCAAAAACACTTATAATAGCTGGATCTGGCAACACGGAGGTTGTGTCCGCGCCTTCACACACAACTCTCTCAAGACTCGTTCACTCCGCAGCATCTCGTAGCGATCATTTTCATTCCACGGATACTAAACATTTTTGCAAACTGTCTAAACTGAATTATACATGCAGACATTCATATGAGGAGTTTTAAACAGCAAATCAGTCATTCAGAGAACAAATTTTATTTTTGAACATGAAAAATTTACCGAGGTCCGGACCTCGGTGACCTCATAGCTGGCTACGGCCTTGAGTGGAACTATTGCAAGTATACTTTGAGTAGACTTTAAATATCTTGCATTTAAAGACTGATATTATTCACATATCATACAATCCTCATCAGTAGTGACATTAAAACACATGTTAGACTTAATATTAAGAAACGTGCATTGTGCACAAGTAGTACTCCAAATAAAGTTTAATTATATTTGGATTACAATAATGGAATTACTGTATTACAGTATTTTATACTACAGTAATGGAAATCTGATCATAATTGTCATTGAAAGTAATAAGGAAAAATCCAAAAGCATTGAAGTAAAGAGAATTCGTGTGGGGGCGGGGGGGGCATTACTGTCATGAAAATATAAAATGCAAAGTAAGCAAGACTGAAAAAAGAATCTTAATGAAAACAGTCAAACTTTTTTAATGCCAAATATAATTTATTGTTTTTCTTGAGTGTTTTAAAATGTAATATGTTAAAATTCACCCAAACACAAAACCTGAATAATTTAGACATTTACTTTCAAGGTGCCTTAATTTATTAACCTGTTTTGTAATATGCTAAATCAATAAATACGCTAAAACTAATGTTAAATCATTCAACCATTTGCTATATCACTTTTACACTTCCATATTATATAATTTATTTAAAGATGAATCTCACTGTGTCAACTGTGAAATTAGCTTCATTTTGAGATCACTGAAGCGAATGAATCTAATGGCAGCGAAGGACTAGTAATGAACGACTTGAACCGCATAATAGTGACAAAAGTAGTTAATTACAAAAGCCCTTGTTCTTATATGGTGTGTTAGCACAATTGACGTGTGAAGAAAACGTCTCATCATATTAAAGCACACTAATTTCCGGTGTGGCTGCAGTATTCCCTCTGGAGTCTGTTCCTCATGCAGTATTTATTGATCCTGGATTGGGGTTCTGGACCGCCTGCGATCTCTCTGTTCCTGAGTCAGCATTCCTTCAGCATGTACAGGCAAATGTGATTATAGAACAGTAAAGGGCAGACAGAATGTACACCAACATTAATCAAACAAATCAATTTAGCCTTTAAAAAACAGTTTTGTGATTTTAAAAAACAGGCATTTGATTCTGTGAGGGGCTCATAAAGCATTTCCATTCATGTATGTCATGAAGCTAAACAGCAGTTTGTGAATAAGTTGTATATATACCTGCTCATATTAGACTTATTGATATTACACTTGCACCTTAACCCACCCTTAAATCTACCCATACCACCAAACCTGTCCCTAACCTTACCTGTATCCCACCTCAATAGCAGCAAAAGTGTTTTGCAATACAATATGAACACATTAAGTACATTGTACTTATTTTTTGATCTAAGTACATTGTAGTTAAGGCCACTTAATACAAGTGGGACCAATGGTATAAAAAAAAAAAAAAAACCTTGGTAAGCCAAAAGAGTGAGCAGCACCTGAAATACACATTTTATTTTACACATTCATATAAATGTAAAATCTCAAGTCTTAAAAAAAGTCTGTGGACACATCATGCATCAACTGCATATATATGCATATATATGGACATAATATCTCCCATCGCCCACCCTGCCTTCTTGATATCAGTATCAGTTATTAGCCATTGAAAAAAAACATATCACTCGACCACTAATAGAAGCAATAGCGTCATATTCCCCTGAGAAACAGCCCATCAGTGTGTGTGATACAACTCCACATCCACAGCAGAATCAATGGCAGAAAGATAATGAGTGAATGAGAGAGAGAGCGAGAGAGAGACTGTCTCATTCGATGCAGTTCTTTCTAATTGGATCAAGTGTAGACTTGCCCGAATCTCTGCTCAATGTTCACAGTGTGAGAGGATCGAGACAGCAGACAGAGGGAGAGAGACGGAACGTGTGTGTTGGTGTGACGGATAAGGAGAGAGAGAAAGAGGAGGGGTGAAAGAAGGGGTGTGTGTAATCCTCAGTCCTACTCATCCTTCCTTGCGTTTCTGTGCTTGAATCTTTCCTGACCACTCCAAGAGTTGGCGCTTTGATCGGACATGCACCTGCTGCTTTCGGATGATTCAGCCGTTTTTGGCAGCAGCATGAACTGCAGCCCAGGCGTGCCAGCCCCCTCCTCCAGCTCTGCACCCAGGTGAGTGCAGCGCTCTCTCCGGGACTCTCTTGAGGGATCCACCCTCGGGCGGCCTCACACTCCTGCCTCTGGAGCGTATGCCTTATTTATAGACTTGCTGCCTGTGTTTTTCTTCCTGCTCTGTTGGAGAACGAACCTGGGCGACAGAAATTATAGTCTTCCTCTTCCTCTTTAGTAACGAGGTTAGTCGGTTGAGCATCGTGTCCGAGTCCCTTCCCCCTCGCTTGTGATCTGATAATGGAAAGAACACTTTATGAGGCAGCATGCCTGCCGCAGCATTAGAGGAGGTCTGTGCAGCTGCTTCTGAGAGACTGAACGAGGGGGAGAGATGAAGTCGGAAGCAGCGGAAGACATCTCTGCCGGACTTGCATCTCAAGAGGCTCCTTCAGATGCCTTGTCTGAGGCGGCCACGAAAGAGACGCCCGAGGAAGCAGAGGAGGACGTGGCAGGGGGCAGCGATGGCTCCGAGCGCGGATGCGTGCCTTTGCCTGTGGCTACTTGCTGTGTGTGCCTCGAGCTGGAGCGGGTGAGTAACTGCATCCGCTCTGAAAAAATCTGCATCCTGCCCATCCTGGCCTGCTTGCTAAGTCTGGCCCTCTGCACCGCCGGCCTCAAGTGGGTCTTTGTGGACAAGATCTTCGAATATGAGCCACCGACCCACCTTGATCTCAAGCGCATAGGACAGGATCCTATAATCAATTCAGACTTCACTCCAAACTCTGTACCGGTCTCACCTTCCACCCCATCGACTCCGTCTAACCCAGGACAGCCCAAGGTCTTTGTGGAAGGGGAGTCCACAGCCAGACCCTTTGAGCTGCCCTCATCGAAGGTGCCCGTTTTTACGCCCACTGCAGCAGTGACTGTCCACACCAACTCTGTGTCTCCACCCAGTCCCAAGAGCACCTTCAAACCTGTCCAGAATGCCACTGTAAACCAGTATCCATCTCAGACTCTGGAATCTAACGATATTGTTCCAAAGACCTGTAAGTACAATCTGTGTTCACTGCATATGCATATCAAAATTTTAGGTCTAGGTCTAGACGATTAAAATGGTTATGTAAACCCCTGTCATTACATTCTGTCCATTCATGCATGATCAAAGAACATTAAATGTTTATACATTTAGGCAATGTTTCATAGTGAGGTAAGAGCCGGATGTGAGTGCTTTTGTGTTCAAATCAGACGTGTTGTATCTTGTCAGTTGTGCTGTGACTAAGCCCTGGACGTAACTAACTGAGATGGGCATTGATAGTGACGCAGATGACCCTTTGAAGCTGCTTGTTGTATCAAATCTAAACACTGTTACCGGTTACCTGCCCACATGAGTTACAACAGACCATGGTCACGGCACATAAGTGTGTGATAATGCAGCAGTACTGCAGTGAGAGGAGGACACTTCCTGTTGGCTGTGCTCCATTTCAAGGTCAGAGTCTCCACAAAGACTAGCCGATACCCTTCCAGAGCAATATGATTGTCAGTAATACTATCCGCTCTCCACTATGACTTTGAGAGCTTGAGGAATTATAACGGCTGGAGGACTGCCAGACTTCCACTCTCGGATCTCGGATCTCCCTCCCTTTCTTTTTTTGTTTTGCCACTTTTAGCAGTGTGCAGTGATGCACTGTCATCCTTCAAGAAGTTTCCTGAAATCAGTCTGATAATGATGCTGTGCTGATAATGATCTGCAGGTCAGAGCGCATTATCATGCAGATATTATTGATTTATTCCAGCCAAGCCCTGAGATTTTCACTTTAATCCATTTGAAGGATTGGATTATCTCACTTGATCTGTCAAAGTTTAAGACGGCTACTTGTGTTAAATACTGAGCAATTACAGAATCAAGATCTCTCAGGTGTCTCAAATAAACCCAGATCTCAAATAAACCCATTACACAAAAAACCTTGCACTTTACTTGTAATTGAGAAATATTTCGAATAGAGAATGCATTCTAGTCAGGCTGAACGTCATATTTATTTTGATGTGAATGAAAACAGAGCTGTGCCGGACTACTATACTGTACCTCTATAGATATTTTGTGTGTCTGCTTCAATGTACACAACAGTCCAACCCACTGTCCCTCACAGCTTCATTCATGTTAAATTATGATTATTCTGCTCAGACCACATGTGATCAATGACTCGATCTTCATAACCTCACTTCACCTCAGATTTTTGCCTCATTTAGCCGCAGATGCACACTTTGCATGAAACAAGTGCTGCTGAGAAGCTCAAAGACCGTCTCTCTGCGAGCACCGTGATCAATTGTCCAGGCCTGAAATGGAAATGCGATCGGTTGTGTTAGAAATTTCAGTCTAAATCAATAACAGACAGCAGATCAGCTGACTAACAAGGAAGCTGCAGTTAAAGTGATTCTGAGCCTGATGAAATACATGGCAGATATTGTGATATGAAAGAACAGGACAGAAATATTATGAGAGACAAATGCATCATGGGCATGTTCTGTATATGTGCTGCTTATAAGTTCTGTACATACAGTTGACAACATCATGTATTGCACTAGTACTTTATTGTACTTGTAATTTACATTTACGTTATTACTCAAAAGCCTGTGATTCTATCAAAAGAAGCTCTTCTTGAATAGAACTGAAATTGAGAGGGAATTTTGCTGTTTCACAGGTAACACTGAGCACTGATCTCTAAGTAATAGCCTATATGATTGATGTGAGGAGACAATGAGCAGATAGCTGGCTGCAACTTGAAAATAGAGAATTTTGTAAATTTCATGTGCCAAGCTGCAGTTGTTTGCCTTTTAGAGTATGTTAATGACTGTAATGGTTGTAAATACTAGAGATATATATGTGGACCAACCAGGTAACGCTGCCTCACTATTAATGTGAGTTTTGGGTTGTGTGGGAATCTTAAGTTGCAGAATTGTTGTTTGGAGATAAATAAAGTTCTTGGTGTTTCTTTAAAGGTTCTTTTGATCAGTGTGTTGCTCTCTGGGTTCTTCCAGCACATAGATGATTCTCTACAGAACTTGAGAATAAAAAGTTCTTTGTGGAGCTTCAAGCAAGTCACTGTATGTCACTGGCCTCACAACTTCATCCATCTGCTTGTCATGTCACTGAGCTCAGAGACAGTTCAACCTTTCTTCAGAGCTCACTACTGACCTGTACTATAGATAGGCAGCAGATCCATCTTAGATCTAATATATTTTGAGATACCTTGCATGAACAACCTGACTCATATCTTACTGCAGTATTTCAGTGGGAGTAAAGACAAGAATCAAACCTGGCCTTTTTTTTTCTTTTTTTTTTTTACAATACTGAACATATTGATGTCCTATGTGGTAAAAGCACTATAGTAGCAAGTTCCCTTTCGATATTTTCACTCGTACTGCATCGTAAGACGCTTGTATGGGAAAAACTATTTTTTCCTCTTCCACTGAAGCCTTTTCAGTCAGGCAGTGAAACTGCACGTCCATTGGTTTGTGCAGTGCTATAAAAACGAACCAATGGCTCGAAGCGGCGCTGGGCGAGCCTATGGCTATGCAGCCTGCCATAGCCCGCCAAAATGGGTGGGGCGTCTGGCTATATAAGCGGCCGCTCCGCCGCCGCGTCTCAGATTTCTTCTCTTCAGCGACGAAGATTCTTCCTCACTGACGGCGAGATTCGCCATTGAAATGCCTCAGCAGCCGGATTGGACCTCTCGCAGCGCACAGCTCGCGGATTCCCGGTCTATCCCCTGCCGCCATCCGGCGACTATCTAAAAGAGCCTCACAAAAGAGCAAATTCTATCGCGGCGTTGTTTCAAATGCCGCGCCGTCATTGTAAGACGTGCAAGACTCCCCTGCATGCTGATGACGGTCACGCTGAGTGCGTGTCATGCTTGGGGAAATCCTACGTTGACGCTGCGCTCAGCGGGACTGACTGATGCTTGGGGAAATCCCACGCTGACGTCAGTGGGGCTGACTGCTCTCATTGCAAGAGTTTCAGTCTTGCCTCTCTGCACTCGCGGATAGCTTTCTTTTCAGAAAGTGACTCTGCCTTTCACGCCCTCCCGTCCTCTTCCTCCCAGGGACCTGTGAGGAAGAAACAGCGGGGCAGAGGACTTGAGCAGCCGGAGATGAGCGAGCTCACGTCGGCTCAGTGCCTGCGTGCCTCGCCGTCACCGCAGAGAGACGATTCGCCGGTCCTCTTCACTCAACCTGATCAGCGTCCCTCTGCGGCTGCGAGTGACATGATCTCGTTCGGTGGGAGTGACGACGAAAGGGATGACAGCCTTTCTCTGGCGGCTTCGGACGTGGAAGAGTTATCGGGCTCGGTGACTGACCCCGCCCTCTTGCCGCCGTCCTCTTCACGCAGTGCCAGACCCAGAAAAGGACGAGGAGCTTGTCCATGTGATGACGAAGGCTGTCAGTGAGCTCGGGCTCGAGTGGTCTCCGCCTGAGGAGCCATCTCGCAGCAGGCTGGACGAGTGGTTTCTTCCGGGGCGCCAGCAAGCCCCCCGCCAACGCTCGTCCCCCTTCTTTCCCAAAGTCCACGACGAGCTCACTAAATCGTGGCGCGCCCCCTACTCGTCTCCCATCCGATCTTCTGCTTCCTCCGCCCTCACCTCCGTTGACGGTGCTGAAGAGAAGGGATACAAGCACCTGCCCCCTCTGGATGAGTCCGTGGCTATCGGATGGAAGGCGAGGGCGAGCCATCCGTCCAAGCCGTGCAGAGCCATGTCTGCACTCGCTGGATGCGCCTACTTGGCGGCTGGACAAGCGGCTTCGGCGCTGCACTCTATGGCTGTGCTACAGGTCTTCCAAGCCAAGATGCTTGCCAGTGAGGAGGCCGGTCTCGATGCGGCTTCACTCAGGGACCTGAGGAGCGCAACGGACCTGGCCCTGCGCGCCACCAAAGCCACCGCCCAGGCCATCGGGCGGTCGATGTCCAGCCTGGTAGTGTTGGAACGTCACCTCTGGCTCACGCTGACGGAGATGAGAGGCAGATAATATTCCCTTCCTCGACGCTCCGGTCTCGTCGAACAGCCTGTTCGGGCCAGCTGTGGAGGGCTTTGCGGCGCGATTTACGGAGGCTCAGAAGTCGTCTCAAGCGATGACACTTCCTCCCGAAATGCTCCAATGCTTCTGCTGCTTCTAGTCGCCCCAAGCCTGCGCCGACTCAGCAGCCTGCCAAACCAACGCCGACCACTCCCGAACCCCGACCTCCTAAGGATCGGCAGGATAGAGGACGTTCCCGCTTGGCAAGACGCTACTCCTTCCCCGAAAAGGCCAAGCGAACTCGGGCCCAAGATCGCCTTGGTTCCGGCGCCTCAGAAGTCATCCTGATCATCCAGGCAGAAAGAGGAGGGGCCCGAGTTGGTTAAGCGAGTAGGAGACCTACAGGCCCTTTCCGTCAACGCTGCTTGCCTGGAATTCGGGCCTAACGACTCCAAGGTCGTCCTGAAACCAAGGCTGGGTTATGTACCTAAGGTGCTCTCCACTCCGTTCAGAGCACAGGTCATAGCGCTTTCCGCGCTTTCCCCCTTGACGGATGACCAGGAGTTGTCCCTGCTCTGCCCCGTCAGGGCCCTCAGGGTATATATTGAGCGTTCTGCCTCATACAGGAGATCAGAACAGCTTTTTGTTGGCTTCGGTAACCGCGCTAAGGGTCGCCCTGTTACGAAGCAAAGAATTTCCAGGTGGTTAGTGGATGCTATCACCCTAGCATACTCCTCCTTGGGCTTGCAGTGCCCCATTGGAGTCAGAGTCCATTCCACCAGAGGGATTGCCTCCTCCTGGGCATGGTCCAGCGGGGTGTCCATTTCGGAAATTTGTGAGGCGGTCGGCTGATCCTCGCCGTTCACATTTGTAAGGTTTTACAACCTGGACGTCCCTGCCTTACAGGCCAGAGTCCTTTCTGCTTAGTTTGCCGCCTCCGGCTAGCTAAACAGTCTTATGGGTTCACTTGACCAACATTGTTCAAGTCCCTCCTTCACTTGGGCGGTCCACATTATCTGGACACCAGGTATCAACTACACGGGACGACACCCAGGCCACGGATGACCCTGATGGCTCAGCCTGTGCTTGGTGTATTTTTAACTCCCCTGGGTCTTCTCCCACGTGAGTTATGGTTTTGAGTCGTTCCCCATCATAGCACGGCGTGATTGTACTGGTTCCCATACAAGCGTCTTACGACGCAGTACGAGTGAAATATCGACAGGGAACGGGGTTACTACCGTAACCTTGGTTCCCTGAGATATGAGAACGAGTACTGCGTTTCATCGTGCTATGAGCTGCATGCCTCAGTCGCTTCATTCAAGAAATTGAGATGCGCGGCGTGAGCGGCTCATATAGCCAGACGCCCTACTTCCATTTTGATGGCCATGGCGGGCTGTATAGCCATAGGCTCGCTCAGTGCCGCCGCCGAGCCATTGGTTCGTTTTTATGGCACTGCACGAACCAATGGGCGTGCAGTTTCACTGTGTGATTGAAAAGGCTTCAGTGGAAGAGGAAAAAAGAGTTTTTCCCATACAAGCGTCTTACGACGCAGTACTCGTTCCCAAAAACTCAGGGAACTGAGGTTACGATAGTAACCGAGTACGTTTTTCCTGTGTAAGATTAGTTTTCAGTTATAGATTAAACACCTGGGTTTCTGTGAGTTCTTTGTGGATTGGATTCTGCATCTTCTTTTTTATCCACCTTTTTCCTAACGAGCCTAATGCGTTTTAAATTATGGGAGGCACTTCTGGTTTGGTGAAGCTGCACTCAAAAAGAGTGCAACAAATCATTTCAAATCAAAATATTGCACTACAAATAATCCTTATCTATCATTTTGACTGAATGGGCTGTAAATTTTCATTCATTTTCTATTTTCAGAAGTTAGGAGAATAACGTTACGTTTGGTATTTAAAATGTGACATGATATAACAACAATATCTATAGAATAGCTCTTTTCAGACCGCTGCATTATTTTTCTCCTGATTATTTTCATGTTTCCTTTGTATTCCGCTGTAAGTAAATGAAAAAAGATAATGCATTTACTGTGCATTTGTGGTCTGCTCTCCCGATTTAATTTAAGATATAAACCATGAATAATTCCCTGGAATGCACTAAGAATCTTTCATTTTTCTCCCCAAATCCTCATGTCTCTTTCCAGGTTTGTTTTCACACAGATGCTGTCAAATTTAATTGTTACAAAATATAGGGTAAACGTACCTGTTAAGCTCACCAAAATCTACATTGAGACATTTTTAGTGCACAAGATATTGGTTTCGGTACAAAAAGTTATGCTAAAATAAAATATTAATCTCTCACATAAAAATATTTAATTTTATTTTAAATGACAAAAGAATTTTGATTAAGATATACATCATTAACATACATCTGTGTACCCTTTAAGCACACCCCTGTTCCCATTAAGCTCACATCATGTTTTATTAAAAATTCTTGCTTATTTTAAGGAAAATTTTTAAAGAATAATTGTAAAATGTTTTATTTGAAGGTACAAAGTCAATCAATTTGATCAGTTATAAGTCGTGGCCTAATGGATAGAGAGTTGGACTTGTAACCTGAAGGTTGTGGGTTTGAGTCTCAGGTCCAACAGGGATTGTAGGTGGGGGGAGTGAATAACCAGCACTCTCTCCACCCTCAATACCACGACTGAGGTGCTCTTGAGCAAGAACCAAACCCCCAACTGCTCCCCGGGCGCCGCAGCACTGGCTGCCCACTGCTCTGGGTGTGTGTTCACTACTGTGTGTGTGCACTTGGATGGGTTAAATGCAGAGGACAAATTCAGAGTATGGGTCACCATGCTTGGCCACACACCACTTCCCTCTCCTTTCCTTTAAATTAAAGCACACTGCAACATCAAGACTAGTCCACGTTCAGCTAAATAACACATATTCAAAAATTAAATAAGACACACCAATAAAGCATTTCATTCATGGGGATGAACACAGAAACAGTGCACACATTTCTGTGTGAGTTTGTTGTGATCGGAAGGAATTTAAAGTCTGCTAGTGTGCGATCCTCAGTCGTTTAGTGTATGATGGCCAGTTTTGCTTTGTGACTATATACAAAGACGTTAAGTGTATGATGCCTGGTGTTTTAAAAATGTATTCACATTTTAAAAGTCATGTAGTGTATTCCAGCCTTTAGTTGATTTTTTCCTGGACAGATACGACAGGTTTCTGATGGACGACATGCCTCTTTCATCTTTGGCCATAAATATATTTATGTCTCGATTTTGTCATCTTAAAACTGTTAAAATAAGTTATTAGACATTTTATAAAGATTAATTTAAAGTGATAACCATCAGTTAACATTTAAAGTCTGTTTATGAAGTAATTACACACGTTCAATGTGGAAGAGCTTAAAGAGAGCACACTGAGCTTAATGGGAGCAGCAACAATTTTTAATAAATTTCATGTAATATTTATTAAAATGACAAGATTTTGCTAAATAAATAATCTAGTTCATGTATTAAGTTCATACATATTTTAATATGAACAACTATTATTAACAATATCTATGAAATTATACTTTTTCTTATTGATGTCACACTGAAGCTGTGATTTTCATAGTAGTGCACTCTTTAAACTCACCTTAAAATAATATGAAATCTTTAAAAATTACAGCACTGTAAAACCACAGACCAGCAATAAACTGTCAATTATAATATTATGGATGTAAAAGTACAAGCCAGTAATGCCTGTGAAGTAATATGTTAGCCCAGCACACGATCTTATACAGCTAGTCAGCTAATTGTGTTCTGTAGCATCTGCGCTATGCTGCTAAAACTATCTTTTGGATCTAATGTAATTATTTCCCACATCCATGTTCCAGGTTATAATATGCAAAAGTTTGAACATTAATCTCTTAATTTTACAATAAGTAGTGAAACTTACCCAAAATAAAGGCTTAAACATCTAAAAAACGCACATTTAAGGGGCTCCTCTTTTGGTGAAAGTTTTTAGACAGCTTTCAAAATGGCCGCCAGACAGTGTGAACACATGGAGAGCCATATCTCAGCGTGCAATGATCTGATTGACTTGAAATTATAGGAGGTATATAGTAACAAACACATCAATTGGTTAAGACATCAAGTAGGATAATAAATTATTTTTTCTTTTTATAATCTGAGCTCAAAAATGAAAGTGTGCTTAATGGGTACGTGAGCTTAATAGGTACGTTTACCCTAGAAATATATTACTATAATAATATTTAAAATATCTGTAATATTTGCTGCGTATAGAAGGAGGATCTTTAGGAGTTATTCATGGTATGTTGAAAGTAATTTGTTAATGTTTTTACACATTTAAATTTCCTTTTAATGATCAATTGTTGAAGAGTGAGTAAAACAATATCACCTCATTGTACCCAGTTTTTGAAAATGATTATTATTGCATTCATAGAGCGAACCGTTGTTTTTTACACAAAGAATTTGCGCAAAATGTGATAGGGCATAGGAAAACAGTGGATTAAATGTTAGGAAATCCAGGTGTAGCCTTCATAATGGTCTACAAACACAAAATTTGTGCTCTTCTGTAATATAGGATTCATGAACAAGCTAGCTTATACGAACAGACAGTGAAATGGTGCGTAGCGCTAAGTACATGATAGTAAACATACATAAGCCATAGGTCTCTATCTCGTAAAACATGCCGCTCATAAATGCACAGCACTGTGAACTCATTAAATAATGTATAAATAACTTCCCATGGACTTGTGAGCTGATGGCTTTATCGATCAGTGTTGCATGCCTCACCAACCTTTTAAATTGTCTTCCTCATGATGTCACAGACACATTTCACATGTTCATACTGTACCATTGCCATCAGGACCTAAAACATAGTGTAGATTATTTATTACTTAAGCCAGGAAAAAGTCTCCTGAAGAAGCTTCTTACTGTGATTTTGTTCTCAATTTTTCTTGAGCATTTCATGTTTTGGATCCACTTACTGTTGTTTCCAGTTTATCCTTTTTAATTAACAAATAATCTGTGAAGCTGTTCATTTCATTATTGGGTCTGTTCTCTTGCTGCTTTTGTTCAGTGTAACGAGGTTCATGCAGAGTTCATGCCCCGCTTTCAGTAGATGAGATCCACCCATCACAGCGCCTTTTACCTCTAGTAATGAAGGTCTTGTCCTATGGATTGTTTTTAATCTTAGCTAGCTGGGAAAGGTTTTACATTTTTAATTGCAGCCACTGTTGTAAGTGTCCAATTGACCATGTGATGAAATACCATATTATTGTTTTTCTTCAAATAGGAAACTCACTGTCGTAGAGTGCTTTTTAACTGATTCAAGGATCTATTTTACATAAACACATACATAACAAAAACTTAGCCCTTAAATTCAAAATGTTAGAAAATATTATTCCACCATTAGAAGCACCACAGTAGTATATCAGGTGGGATCCAAAGTATAAACCCAAACTATATGCCATTTTACCTGTGCACCAAATGTGAATTAATTAACAATGAGGATAATGATAATGTGCTATAATAGCATGCAACATGTAAGCATACATCATCTTTTATTAGCCATCTCTCAGGCGTTTTCTGCCCCATGAGGCCCATCTGCATGTGGGCATGAAGCTCATAAACTCTCGGCAAGTCTCACATAACACCAAAGGACATGGCTAAAATAGGTTTCAAACACCAAAACGGCTTCTTTTTCTTCATAAAATTCATTGCATTATCTCAGAGGAGCTGTGTTGAATTTATCCTTGCATGAAGGTGAAGTTTTGTTAATTAGGGCAATGCGCATCTCATTGATCACAGCGTATTCACCCCTACACCAAATCCAAATTTAAATCCAAATAGTGTGGAGATGTGATTGTGAAATAGAGCCATGGGGTTGATGAATTCATTATTGTAATGGTGAGAGACCAACTGAGGCAAACATCTCTGATTTAATTATGCTGGAATGAAGTGACATCTGGCAGTTATGAGGAAGGTAACGGTGCCGTTCTGAACAGAATCCTCTAATGGCCCAACATGTTCGATCCAGTGACTCAGCACATAAATAATAGTCTTATATATGCTAGACATCCATCCTTAAAGTCATTTGAGTCAACAGCTTCTTCCTCACAAATGTCCTTGCGTTAGATTTTAGATGAAAGTTGTTGATCTACATCATACAAAATTTGAGCAGCACACGGGTCAATTACATGGGGTGGGCATGAAGTAAAACATTTTAGGGTGATACAAATGTCCTGGTATCATAATGAGAACAAAGAGAATGAAATTCTTGTAAAGAAAACCTTTTTAAGTACTTTGGCATAATGTTTATTAAATTTTAATAAGAGAAAAGGAATAATTTTTCACAATACATCATGTTGGTGCAACTAACTAACATATATATATGTATTTTTTTTGTGGTCCAGGGTCACATATATGTATATATATGTATGTATACAGTATCTCACAGAAGTGAGTACACCCCTCCCATTTTTGTAAATATTTTATTATATCTTTTCATGTGACAACACTGAAGAAAAGACACTTTGCTACAATGTAAAGTAGTGAGTTTCCAGCTTGTATAACAATGTAAATTTGCTGTCCCCTCAAAATAACTCAACACACAGCCATTAATGTCTAAACCGCTGGCCACAAAAGTGAGTACACC